>JAJPUD010014836.1:0-32005 GCA_023553655.1 Myrmecobius fasciatus
TTTAAAAATACTAACCTTTGTTATTTTTAATTTTTTTTAATGCAACTTCTTCCAAAATGTCAAATCCTTTATTTTTTTTCCCTAAACTGAATGTAATAAACATAATTAATTTGTTCTTGAAGGGACAAGATCATTATTATGAACATAAATTATTACAATGTGAACTACTAAAGTGCACAGAGGCTATTGGTTCTACATGAAATGGACCAAGTCTGTAGTGCTGGGGGGAAAAAATAGTAAATAGAAAACAAATCTTCTGTCTAATCAATCAACAAACATTTATTAAGCACTTAATATTTGCCAGGCTACTAAGTTCTATAGTGCTGCCTCATGCTGTTATATTTATTATTGGCCATAAAGTTTTGGTGTTTGAGCAGCATCTTTGGGTCGATTATTTACAGTTTGTATCTTTTCCATTTATTTCAAGTTTACAGCTGCGTCCCTGCTAGTCCAGGATGAAGAAGCAAAATGTTCAATTAAGTAAGGTATCCCTATCTCTCCCATTATTTCTGACCTTCCCACATAATATTGATTTTCCCCAGAACATGCTCTCTCTACCTTGATCTTATAATCATCTCCTCCAGAGACGAACAGTGGCTGCTGTTTGTGGAAGTCAATCCCTCGTACAGGACCTAGTAAAGTGAGGTTATGGTGGAGCATGAAGAAACCAGAGAAAATATATTAGAGTTATAAATGTATGCTGAACAGGGAAATCCCTGTTCAGAAGTACATAGTCCCATCCAAACCATTAACTTTTTAAAATCCTATTTAATTCCAAAAAATTTAAATTCAAGTGACTTTCTGATTAGGAATAAATGACAACAGATGGACAGTCACAAATACTACAAAACAAATCAGAAGGAGGCTTCTAGTGCATTGGAAAAATCCTCCATAGATTTTACAAAAAAAAAAAAAAAAAATACGGTCAAGAATTGTAATGGTTAAGATGGGCTCAGCAGGAGTAATGATGATGAGCTGATATTTAAATAATACTTTCAAGACTTTAAATCGTCTTATATTATCTTACTTGATCACAACATTTTTGTAAGGTAAATTATATGGGTATATTATTCCCATTTTATAGATGGGAAAATTAAGATTCAAAGAAGTTAAAATAACTTGCCTACTAACACATAAATCCACAGAGACAGAGGCAGTATCTGAAGACAGGTCTCACCTAATTCCAAGTCCATCCTTCTTTCCATTCTACAATTGTGCCTCTCAAATTACCAGAGTAATAAAGTCACAGATCCAATGAAAATTTGAAATTGGAGCTACAATCATCCTTAAAACTTACATCTTTTTTTGGGTTCTGGACTTCTTTTGCAGCCTGGTAAAATCTATCAATCCCTCTCAGAGTGCCATTTTTAAAGTAATGAAATAAAATACACCTGATCACAAAGGAAACCAATTGTGTTAAAATACACACATTGAAATATTTTCTTTTCTTTCTTTCTTTGGCAAGGCAATTGAGGTTAAGTGATTTGCCCAGGTCACTAGGAAGTGTTAAGTGTTTCAGGCCGGATTTTAACTCAGGCCCTCCTGACACCAGGGCCAGTGCTCTATCCACTGTGCCATCTAGTTGCCCTGAAATATTTTCTTAAAAAAGTGTATAGAATATTGGATTTAACATATATTTCTACCATGTTTGACATGTATTAGACTACTTGCCTTCTAGGGGAGGGCATGGGGAGGGGGGGGGGAATTGGAACACAAGGTTTTGCAAGAGCTAATGTTGTCCATGCATATATTTTGAAAAATAAAAAGCTTTAATTTAAAAAAAAAAAAAAAAAAGTTATACAGACCCCAGGTTAGAAACCCCTCCTCTGGAACACATTCTCTTACCATCGTGCTCATCAAATTTGTCAATGAGGGTACACATTCGGTAATCCCAGAGCTGGATGACTCCATTGTGAAGACTAGTCAAGATCCAGGGTCGTTTGGGGTGGAAGCTGAGTCCTAGGAAGAATGACATAGTAAACTACAATGAAACAGATTTAATGCCTCCAGCTCCTAACAATTCAGAAATGAAAGAAGAGTCATTTAGTCCTCAAATTTCATGTCAACTTACTATTATAATTAGATAAAGAGTATCTCTTCATCTCTTTCTTTAGAGAATCTCTAAAAATCCTTGTGGAATTTGGAAGTATCCCAGTATAACTCAATGCATCTCAGAATCCTAGAATTTCAAATTTGGAATATACCTCAGAGATCAGTTTAAGTCAAGAAATACTTCACCCAGAATCACTTCTACAATAGCCTCAAGTGATCATTCAGGCTTGAATAAGTCTAGAGGGAGATTCTAAGGCAACTTATTTTACATTAACTTACTATCCAAAAACATCCACCTGTTGATCCTAGTTTTGCCCAGTAAGGCTAACGACACATTCAAATTACTTGGAGTAGCTATTTTGTCCTCCCTAAATCTTATCTTCTCCAGACTAAATAACCTCAGTTCCTTTTAATTGGTTATCACATAAACCTTCAACTCCTCTGGATACTCTATAGCTTATAAATGCTCTTACAATGTGGTGAATGGAATCTGAGCATGCCACAATACAGAAGGATCATCACTTTCATTCTTTACATTATACCACTCAATACTGTCTCAAATCCCAATAGTTTTTAAGATACAATATCACATCATTAACTCATAATGAGTTTGTAATTCATTAAACACCCAAGATCTTGATTAAGAAAACTGTCAAATAGCCATGTCTTTCTTCCATCTTCAAGTTGTATGATTTTTTAAAATTTAAGTAATGGATTTTACATTTTTCTTATAACAATTGGTAATTGTGGATTAAATCCAGCATTACTGATTGTTCATTTTTTTTTTGTATTCTGATTTCACTATGAACTCATTTGACATATTTGTGATGAACTTATAAGAAAATGTAGGTTATATTTTTATAATGTAACTACTGTAAAGATTTGAAAGTTACCAACAGATCAATGTTTCTTGTGTGATATATCCTGTAATCAATACACCAATAAGCATTTATCAAATGTTTGTATTAATCTATGTGCTGTGGATATAAATATAAAAGAAGATAATCCTTGTCCTCAAAAAACTTTCATTTTAATGGGGGAAGCAATGTATTGACAGAGAAGTAACTAAAGCATATATACAGGTGGAAGGGACAGAGAAGATACTTAAAACGGGAATCTGTGTTACCTGAGCTAAGTCTTGAAGGGAATCAGGGGTTCCATTAATGGAACATTCTAGTGGGGGGGGGGGGGGAGATAAGCCAATATAAAGGTACCAGAGGTGAGAGATACAATACTATATACACTAAGAACAGCAAGCCTAGATAGGGCCCAGAATGTGCTATAATGGATGGAAAGAATAAGCTAGTAGCAATCTACCTGTCATCATTCCATCTTTTTCAGAGATGTCAAAAGCCGTATTTTAATTCTAATTTCCTTTGGGGAACAGATAATTTGCTTATGGTCATATATAAGAGTTGAACAGTGGATAGGGGATGTTTACCTATACAATTTCTTCTCTAGAAGTTGTGACAATACACTAAGGGTGTCTGTACTTTCCAATATCACCCAAGTTCTTTTAACAGCTATTTGCTTAAAATATTTCCCATTCTACCCCACTTAATTCCTTGCTAGGCAAGGTCACAGAAAAACCTTTAATGTACTTCATAACAATTAAGATTTTCCGAAAAATTCAAGAACTTAGGAATGACCCTTTAAAATTCCAGCTTCCTCTTAACCTAAAAGATAGGATTTGATTTTCAAGGTCCTTGTAGAATTTACTCTACCTTTTTCCTTCCTCTTCAGATTTTAGTGAGGCATCCTCAACAGAGTTCCAAGAAGAACACCCTTCTCTTCTGTCTATACACCTAGTCAGTCTTTATAAAAAGTCTTCTGGTTTCAGGGTTAAAGAGGTAAGGAGAGGTGAGGAAAAGGAATAAGCATTTATGTAGCACAACTATGTGCCAGACACTATGCTAAGTGCTTTTTACAAATATTATTTCATTTGATTCTTACAACAACCCTTTGAGATAGGTTTTATTATTCCCATTAAGCAGATGAGAAAACTAAGGCAACCAGAGGCTGAATGACTTTCTCAGAGTAACACTGCTACTAAGTGTCTGAGGTCACATTTGAACTCCCTCTCAGAGTGTCATTTTTAAAGTAATGAAATAAAATACACCTGATCACAAAGGAAACCAATTGTGTTAAAATACATACATTGAAATATTTTCTTTTCTTTCTTTCTTTGGCAAGGCAATTGAGGTTAAGTGATTTGCCCAGGTCACTAGGAAGTGTTAAGTGTTTCAGGCCGGATTTTAACTCAGGCCCTCCTGACACCAGGGCCAGTGCTCTATCCACTGTGCCATCTAGTTGCCCTGAAATATTTTCTTAAAAAAGTGTATAGCATATTGGATTTAACATATATTTCACTCAGGGTTCCATCCTTTTCACCACCAGCTGCCTCTAAAAGGCACGCGCGCGCATGCATACACACACACACACACACACAAAATAGTCTGGGGATAGAGGAGATCATAATGAAAACAGGATGGGAATATAGCCTCTAAAAGTAAAAGTAATTAGTCCTAGTCCTCTAAAAGGGGAGTAGGTGGAAACAGGATCAGAATCAGAACCCAGGAACTATACTCACAATACTTAGTTTAGATACATTAAAAAAAAGGACTGACAAAGACACCAGTATCTCTTCAAGGAATGAGTGAGAGTCGGTAAGCTCTTAGCAATATTACCGTGTCCATCATTTCACATTTTTAGAGATATTAAAAGGAAAAAAGACCCACAATCCTTATTCACAATCCAGGAAAGATTCGGGAAGAGAAGGGGCAGAGTTGAGTTTGGGGAAAGTAGTAAAGTCTATTAATTAAGCAACCTGCTTAGGTGGCACTAAGCACCTACTATGTGATTTAATGTTAGGTTATAAAGCAGTTAGTGCTCTTACGGAGCTTACATTCTAATAGAGTAAGACGTGATCATAGATAAGTAAAAAAGGAATATGGTTTCTCACACACACACACACACACACACACATACACACACGTATTCCTTTCGGAGGCGGCGTTCGGGATAACGAAGGTTTTAAGGAATGGGGGAGGGGAGAGAGGGAAATGTAATAAAAGGGGTCAGATCTGAAAGAGGGAATGGGGGAAAACCCAGGAATCACAGATATCATCTCCTTTCAGGAGACCCCGACCGGTTTTATTCAGGCCCCAGATGTCGATCGCTCTTCCTCCCCTTCCCCTCAACCCCTTCTAAAGCGAAGGCGCCCTCTTAGCCGCCACACCCCCACCCAGACCCCTAGACCCTAGTCTTCTCCTTCCTCCTCACCTTTGACTCGCGCACTCTTGGTCTCGAATTTGGTCAGCATCCTTATCCGCTCTAACCCAGGCCCTCGGCTCCGGTGGCGGGCCAAAGCGCAGACCGTCTAACCCGGGATCCCTCCACGTCAGCACCGCCCCACAACCGCAGCCGGAAGCGCCCTACGCCTAACGTACTTCCGCCTGAAGGTTACAGAGATTGGTAGTGGAGCGGCCTAGAGAGGCCTCTGTCAGGCTGGAGGGGGCAGGAGGCGGAAGCGGCCCGGAGAGGCAAGATGGCCACTGCTGGGGGTGGCGGAGGAGCCGCCTCCGGGGGCCGGAAAACGTGCCTCCTCTTTGGCTTCGTTTCTCTGCTGGCAGGTGAGCCCTTTCCATTCCCCGGAGTCCCGAGGACCTCTTTGCGAGAACTTCCTTCATTCCGAAACCGTCCAGGCGCCCTTGTCGGCTCTTGGGTCCTCCGTCCCGCCGACTCCTAAACTCCCCTACACTGTGTTCCCCTGATACAAGTTCCGCCCTTCTCGAGGATTTAAAGCCCCCCACCCCGCCCTGAAGGAGCCCTCCCAGTGTCCCGCCCTCAGTCCCGAGAGACAGCAATCAGATTCTACCTGGACTTCTTAGAGGCTCCTGGAGCCCCTCCTGTGATTGATTCTGGGATAAACCTCGTTCCCATCCTTGTACCTCAGTTTCTCCTTTCTACCAAGTAGAATAAGACGAGACTCCTGCACTCGTTGGCTATTCATAACTACGAGCCAATGTTTCTGGGAACCTGAAGATTTGGGGAGTGTGTGGGTGGTGGTGGTGGGGAGTGCAGCAGGTGTTTGCTTACCAAGATTTGCTTTTCGTTTGGGATATGTGTGGTCGTTGCCCCGCTCCCTCTCTCTTTAGCCGCCAGATTCCTTCATCAGCCCACTTGTTGGAAGCTCTAGTCCTTCTGGATCTCCAGAGGAGAAACCCCTCACTCCTTCCCCCCGCCCCCTGCCCTGACTGACTAGTGTCCTAGATGTAGTTGTGAGAGTTGAATCTGACAGTAATGTGTGCAAACCAGCTTTCTTGTATTTCCACCTCCTCTCGGCAATACAAAGAAAGAGTGAATCCAGGCAATGCTCTAAAACTCGTACTCTTTGTAAAAACCATGTACTGGGCTTCCTTTGACTATACTGATCTTATGACTGCCCTACAATGGTTTGTAATAATCCTTTTGAATTTCTCTGATGGTCTGGGGAAGAAGGGAAGAGTAGAGCCTATACCTTCCTGTGTCTTAGTGGAAGTGAGTATAATATACTTTATGCTCATTTTACAGAGGGTAAAACTGAACCCAGAAAGCTTAAGTAATTTGCTTAATGTAACAACATAGATGAGTTAGGGACAGTGCTAAAACTAGAACTGGTTTCCCAGCCTGGGATTTTTCCCACTCATAAACTGGCCTCTTGCCACCTCCTTGCTGAGATGATTGAAGGAACTAGACCTCTTTTTAAAAACTTCTTTCTTATACCTGTTGCTTTCTCTTCAGGTTTGTGCCAAGCAAATTCAGTAGAGAGGAAGATCTACATCCCCTTGAACAGAACAGCTCCCTGTGTCCGCCTGCTTAATGCCACTCACCAGATTGGCTGCCAGTGTAAGTTGGTGTTTTTAATATTCCAAGTGTTCTAGTGTTCTGATGCCTGTATTAGGTTCAATGCATGTTAATTGGAAATACAGGAAGCAGTAAGAACAGGGAAGAAAGGAAACCATTGGTAAATCTTTAGAAATCTGACTATACATTGATATTTTTAAAAAGTAAATTTGTTGACACAAATTTTTTTTGGTTCGGTTTTGGAGAGGTAACAGGATTAAATGACTTAAATGGAATTAAGTGGGGGTCACACAGCTAATAAATATCTGAGCCCTGGACTTGAATTCAGGTCCTCCTGATTGCATAAATTTTGTTTTGACATAACAAATCCTTTACAGAAGATAGCTAAACAAACCCCTTTACAAAGTACATCCCCCACAAACAAGATTATTGATTTTTTTTAAAGGGAGAGAACTGTCTTCACTTAATGTAGCACTGATTATTGCTGTTTTGTTTTATTTTGTTTTTACCATTTTGTTACCTCTTCATACTGATATTAATGTTACTGTCACTTTATGTAATCTATATATATATATAGATATCTATCTTTTTTATCCTTCTGTATCTGTATATTGATATCTGATTTTTTTTTTACTTCTGACTTCATATATGTTCACATTTCTCTGGATTTTTCACATTTATCATTCTTTAAGACTCAGTAACATTTTATTCACCTATTTTTTGGTTGTTGGGCATATTTTTTTTCCTAGCTCTTTGTTGTCACAAATAATCTTATTGGAAATTAAATATATATATGTGTGTGTGTGTGTATGTGTGTATAGGCCTTGCTATCAGTAAACTCCTTGGGATATAGGCCCAACTAAATCTCAGAATCAAAGGGAATAAACAACTTAATAACTATTAATATAATTCCATACTTTTCTAGAATGGTTGAAGCAGTCCATAACTCCACTGTCAATGAATTATCATGCTTAACTTCTTATAACCTTTCTAAGGGTAGGTTTTCTCCCCTTTTAATATCTTTGGTGGTTTTGAGGTAGTACTTAAGAATTATCTTAATTTCCCTTTCCTCCCCCTGATTATTAATAACCTTGTACATTTCTGAGTGGTTATAAGTATCTTGTATTTCTTCTTTTGAAAACAGTTCCTATCTGTGTGTACAAATATGGTCCAGTAGAAAGAGCACTGAACTTGGAAATTAAAAACCTGAGTTCAAATCCCATCTCTGATGTTTGCCCCATTTTTGACTTTGAACAAGTCACTTAATCTGCCTGAGCCTCAGTTTCCTTATCTGTAAAATGAATCTTCATGACATTAATAATTTTGCTTACCTGTGTTTATAATTCAAGTGATATCTGACACATAGTTAACACTTAATAAATGCTCTCTATCTAGATGGTCTCTGAATTATCTTCAGGTCTAGATATGGGCTCTTTTGACTGCTTGTATATGTGCAGTGATATTCTTAAAGTCTTCTTTTAAAGAACTTCTGAGAAGCAGAGAGTTGTTTGTTAAAGAAGAAATTTGAGAATGCTAATTAATTGTCATTCATGAGAATCTTGTTATCAGGAGATGAATTATGAAATGGTGCTAAGAAGCTCCACATTTTAAAAAAAATCACAGAGGAGAAGATGGGGTGATTGACTCCTGTAGGCCCATGATTTGATTTTCATTTTATCAACAATACTTGCTTCTGCATGTCACATTTCCTCTTGAAATAGGAAGCTAGACTTTTAATGATGAGTTCTAGCAGAGATAGTCCACTGTGAAACTCTTTATGATATGTAACCTTGAATAAATTATTTCACTTCTCTCAGACTTGGGTTCTATTTTTTCCATTAAAATGATCTCTCTTATTTTTCTTTCAATGAAGGATTTGAAGTTAAGTGGGAGTATCATTTCAATTCATAAAGATAGGCTTGATGTTTGTAGATTATAGTGAATAGATTATATATAATAGTGAATATTTTGGTCTCTGTAGTTTTCTGCTGTGGATTAAAGTACCTAAGACAGGATACCAGGAAGAGATCTGTTCAAATGGGCAGAACTGTTCTGCAAGTCCTGAATTACTGGTGTGTTGTCTTACTGTTATCAGACTGTCCTGTCTTTGGTCAGTTTGTTGATGTTTTGTTGTCTGACAATATGTAGCTCCTGGACAGGTTGGCTAGTCCCAGACAGATCCTTAAATTATAGAATCATTGCTAAAAATAATCTTTGAGCTATCTCCAATCTGGAGTGAGGGCTGGTGGATCTGGTATGGTCTCTAACCACAAGTTTTAGTTCCAACCCTAAGCATAGGATCTTGAACAACACTGCCCTGGAGCCAGGTTCTGATAGTGCCTGCCTGTTAAATCCATTTTAGTGGTGACTCATCCATCATACTGCCTGTGCTTACCACAGCTCTATAGAGAGCATAATTTTATAAGCAAAGCTGAGCTTCAATATTGGAAGGGGGAGGACCAAGACTTAAGGCTAGTTCCTCATTAGAACCTTGTTTCCTTTTCAATCTGGCTAGGTCTAAATCTCCTACTTCAAGTTCATCCACCTCTGAATGGGGCTACACCCTCTTTAATTGGGGTTGCTAACATGATAATCTTCTGCGGAAAGAATGAGGCATGGTATTGGTTTACTGATAACAATATCCTGGGTATAAACACAGACTCCTTTCCCTCGGGAGCTCCAAGGATTGTCGTATGGGTTTCTTTTTCATATATTCTGTTCCTACCTGGGGACATGGCTAGGGAACAGTTCATCTGATTGTTATTGATTGCCCAGAGAGGCTAAGCAACTTGTTTTATAGTCACACAATGAACCTGGGAGACAGCTCAGACTAGAATTAAGGTTTCTCATTGTTTTTCTTTTCTCCAGGCCTCATTAAAGCAGGAGTTACTAATTTTCCATAGCCAACATCCCTTTTCTCTTTCCCCAGGTTACATCCAATACAACTAGAGTGATCTAGAGATCAAACTCTACTAGAAATGGACCACAGCTTACATATTAATATAGAAAACCACAAATTAATATTATCTCTGTTATATTTTATTTGTTCTGTTAAACATGCTCCAATTACATTTAAACCTGTTCCACAGCACTCCCTGGTTTTGCAGCCAAATGGGGCCCAACTTTTCACTCCTCTTGTCTACAGTGTTCTTTGAATCTTTATTAAAATTGTGTCAAATTCATAGCTTTTTCCAACTGTGTATTACTTGTGATTGTTAGCTCTTCTTTGAGGCTCCCTAATCTAAGTTCTAGGAAAGAGAAGCTAGTAATGTATAAAGCTGTTTTGTCCTGTATTGTTTCCTTATAATTGTGGGAGTTTCAATGTATGCTGGCCCAGTGAAATAGGGTCAATAGAATAAATCCCAGGAGCCTTACTTTGTTCTATCTGGTTCCTGCAGCTTCCATTAGTGGAGACACAGGAGTGATCCATGTAGTGGAAGAGGAGGAAGACCTAAAATGGGTCCTAACTGATGGCCCTAACCCACCCTACATGGTACTGCTGGAAGGCAACCTTTTTACCAGGTGAGGTCTAGGTGTGCATGCCTGGAAAAGTTAAACAACCAGAGGAAAATAGGAGCCTCCTCCCAGTTTCAAAAGATGGACTTCCTTGGTATTGTCTGCTTTTGGAAAATGATATGGATTTAAAGAGAACATTTTCAACGATCCTGAAATTAGATCTGTCATCTGGCTAGATTCTATTTGGGTAGAGGGATAGTAATCAGCATTATCTAGAGACTGGAGATGCTGGGATTAGGATTAGAGTCTAGAATTCCACAATAGGGCTAAATGAGAAAGGAAATGATTTTAGTCTCCAGTCACATATCTTCACCTCCCCATAGAAAGAAAAGCAAGGGTGTTGCATTGTCTGACACTTTCTTCTTCCCTCCTCCCTTATTCCAATATCTCTTCTTGTTTTAGGAAGTTGATGGAGAAGCTAAAGGGAACCCAACGAATCTCTGGTCTTGCTGTGGCTCTTGCCAAGCCCAGCCCCCTAGATGGTTTCTCTCCCAGCGTTGAGTGCCCTAACGACGGGTTCGGTAAGAGCCCTAACAAACCGGAAACCATCACCCATGGCTGATTGTTTGAATGCTGTTGACTAGATCATTTGTTGCATATAACACACACATATATATATATATGTTATATGATTGTGGCCTATTATGAGAAATGTGGTATGTTAGATTTGTGTGTGTGTGTGTTCACCTGAATGACCCAGCTTAATGTTACTTCATCTTTACCATCCATTCCATTCTCAAGACACTCAACTGGATAGCTTGGATCCTCCTGGTACCATGGTTCCTGTCTGGGAACTGTGCCTATTCCCATGAGCACTAGGCTTTTAAGGTCTATTCATGTTTTATCACGTCACCCCCCCAGTAATTGGTTCTTCTTTCCTCCAGGTATCTACTCTAACTCCTATGGATCAGAGTATGCCCACTGCAAACAACTAAAATGGAACCCACTAGGAAATGGGTTAGCTTATGAGGATTTTGACTTTCCCATTTTTCTGTTAGAAGATGAGAATGAAACACAGGTTATCAAGCAGGTAACAATGTGGCCTATTTCTTTTCCTCTCCCTTCCTCCTTCCTGTCTTGCATTATTTAAGTAAGTAGTACAGAGAACAAAAATGTTCTCCAATTTGTGAGGGATGGTGTCTTATATAAACTTGGTATTTCCCTTTGTGCCTACTATAGTTTTTTGCATATCGTGGATGCTTACTATAGATGTGTTGAATTTGAATCTTCTGTGTTATTAAATGCCCCAAGAAAGACCCTGAAAGTATGTGCTTATAATTTCTGACATCTTGCACTCTAGATTATCCTTCCTGTTTTACTTTTTAACATTGATTAAAGTTAAGGGCATATTCCTGTGTATAAAAAGCTCAATGGGAGATAAAGCAGGGGTCTCCAAGCTAAGGTAGGAAAATTGAAGTGGGAAGATTTTTGTCATGTGAGTCCAGCCAGTTTGAACCAATAGCCTCTGGCACCTGGCAGAAATAATGACAAGGCTTCCTGGTCCAGGTTAGCATCTTAGAGTGTGACCATTGTGTATGCTACAGCTTGTGTGAGCCTCTCTATCTCCTTTGATTGTTAACTCTATTCATAGATCTGAGAGGTAATTTCTTGTTTAGATCTTTGGATTTAGTAGACACTGGGATATTGTTCTTTGCTTTTGAATATTTTTGTTTCAGAAACAGACTCCAAAATCTAATCTATTTCACTGACCAGCTTATTTCTTCACCAGTACCAAATTGTGTTAATAACAACTACTTTGTAGTATGTAGTATGAAATCAAGATGATAGGTGAAGGAAACAGAAGGTCCTGGGTGACCCTGGACAGATGATGTCAAAATGTTGCCCTTTGAGTCATTGGTCTTCTTTGAAAATGAAGGACAGGGCAGACTAGGTATTAGAGTACTGCCCTGGAGTAAGGAGAAACTGAGTTCAAATCCAGCCTCAGACACTTTATACTGTGTGACTCTGGGCAAGTCATGAAAAGTACTCTTTCCTACACTGTTTGTTCTTTATTTTCTTCTTTTTCTTCTCATTTTTAAATGAAGCAGTGAGGATTAAATGACTTGCCAGATTCTGATCCATTATTTCAATGGTTTTCTTTCCTTCAGTGCTATTGGGACCACAACCGGGGGGTGAATGGATCTGCCCCAGCCTACCCACTGTGTGCAATGCAGCTTTTCTCACACATGCACGCTGTCACCAGCACAGTCACTTGCATGCGACGTAGTGCTATCCAGAGCACGTTCAGCATCAACCCAGGTGGGTTTGGGGCTCAGGGGCAGGGTGGGGGGTCTTCAGAGCAGATGGCACTGGGCATACAGAAGTGGCTGAAAAAGGAAATAACCGTGACTGACAAAGAAGACTTTACTCAGGTAGCAAAATGAGCCCAGTCGCTCTAGCCAATATAGGTATCAACATCAGATAATGTTTCATCATCAGTAATTCTAAAACCATTTTGCATGTTTTGTACTTTTCTTATGATGGTGGTAAGAAAATAGGGGGTGGAGTGTAGCAGAGAAAAAGAAATGGAGGATCTGGTCAAAGGAGCCTTCCCTGTTTCCTTTGTGCCCTACCTCCCCATCCCAGATAATCTCTGTCCCCTCCAGAAGTTGTCTGTGACCCCCTGGCTGACTTCAACGTGTGGAACACATTGAATCCTTTGAATGCGTCTGGGAAGTTAGAGCCTGGGGACAAAGTGATCATTGCTGCTACCAGGGTAGGTGCTGGGCTGGACGCCATGGAGGGTGGGGAAGTGTGTCGGAGTGTAGGAAGGAGTTGGTTGGCAGGCTTCCCACCACAGGATGGTTGGATTTAGGTGAGACAGGCCAATCCAAGGAGGCAGGATGGAGCCATTCTGAAAACCTGCTGGCTTTATTCTTAGCACAAAGGATGCGTGTCCTCTTGAGTGGAAGACAGAGTTCATGGGCCCCAAATGGAGGCATTGTCAGAGTTGGGGAAGGCGTGCTGCTGACAGCTTCTCTTCTCCATCTCTTTTTGCTCTACCCAGTTGGACAGTCGCTCATTCTTCTGGAATGTGGCTCCTGGGGCTGAGAGTACTGTTGGATCCTTTATTACCCAGCTGGCTGTGGCTGAAGCTCTACAGAAGGCACCGGATGTGGCAGCTCTGCCCCGCAACGTGATGTTTGTCTTCTTTCAAGGGGTGAGGACCCTGCCTGGGAGAGTGGTTGGTGTTCTCAGGCACTTGGACTTAGGCTGGGCAGGTCCTGTCCCTGTGTTCAGATGTCAGTTGCCAGGCAGCCTCTGGAGCCTCAAGTGTTTCTGTGACTCTGTGTCAGTCCTTCTTAGATTGGCTGTGTGCCCACCTAGGGATCAGGTCAGCTTGGGAGTCCCTGGGGAACTTGGTGTGTTCTTCCTGTGTTTGAATGGCTTCATCTCCTCCTTCCCCTGCCTCTGCCTTCTTCCCTGACCCCTCTCCTCAATCCTTCCAGCCCTAGTATTAAGTGGTTTCCTCTTTTCATTGGGAGTTGATGAATCTTGACAAGTCTGAAATTAGCTTTTTCTCTTAATCTCTCTGGACCCTATTTCTTTGCTGGCTCCTCTTCCTCAGTGGCCCCGAGGTTGCTCGAACTGCTGGTGCTTTAACCTGGCTCTAGATTGTGGTGGTGGCAGCAGCTGGGGCAGAGGCAATGAGGAAGAGGGGGGGAGAGAAAGCAGGCACTTTGCAGCTGTTGTCCCCCTCAGGGTTCCCCTGTGTCTGCTTTGTGGCCGATTCTTGACTGGGCTTCTTCTGACTCTAGGTCTTGTCCTGGGACCCATCCTAGTGAGGGCCATGCTTCCCCACAGAGTTGCTATGGAGGCAGCTGCACAGCCTCTTTGCTATGTGAGCTGACCCTGGTTTGCGCTGATGCCAATCCCACAGCTCGAGAAACAAGATGGGGCTGTGACCATTTGTACTGCCTGTGGCTGCCCTGTCTCAGTGCATCCCCTGCCACCTCTGTTCCACAGGAGACCTTTGATTACATTGGTAGCTCACGGATGGTGTATGACATGGAAAAGGGCAAGTTTCCTGTCCAGCTGGAGAACATACACTCATTTGTGGAACTTGGACAGGTGTGTTGTTTTTCTCACTCATTGCCATTCTTCTCTTTGCTTGACATGCTCTTCCTTGCCCCTCCCCATCTGCTGTCTCCCTCAAGCATTGTCTCTTCCTTGTGAGCCTTTGTCTCTTGAATTCTTCAATTCTCCTAACCTGGCCCCCATTTCTTCTCCCCTGGACAGGAGTCCTGGGCTAGGAGGACTTGGTTGTGCTGCTGACTCCTATTCTTTGCTCATAGGTAGCCTTAAGGAATTCTTCAGACTTGTGGATGCATACGGACCCCATGTCTCAGAGAGATGAATCCATCTCTATCGAGGTAACCTCATCATCCATTCCGTGCTCACACAGTTTAAGATTTACTGGCCACCTGCCCCCAGAGCTGTAATTTGAGAGGATAAAGATTAAATGCCATTTTCTGCTTGAAGCCTTGTTCAGGTCCCTTCTCTCCCAAACTGCCTTGTCTTTAACTGCTTTGTATATATTGGCTTTTTTTTTGCTTAACATTTATGATTTGTGTATTTACATACATATTCTTGTCTCTTCCCATTACAATTTAATCTCCTTATTAGAGTTATTAGAGTTTATTTCATTCATTGTATTTCTGTCAGGCACAGTCAGGGCTTACTAAATACTTCTTGATTGATTGCCTGCTCATGTCAACTGTTAGGGAAGATAGTTAATGTTCTTACGTAGTAGGTTGCTACTTGGGAGAGGAGGATAGATCTCCCTGATTTCTTTTCTGATGAGCTCTTTATTTCCTTCTCTTATTATTTCCCCAAGTGTCCAACCCTGAAAACTCCCTTTTTCTTAAACTCCTAGCAAGGCTGGTTGTGGGCTATTTATCCTGCTTGTAAGTGCCTCCCTATTCCTCTCAGGATGAGCAAGTCTTAGCTTTCCTTCAAATCCCAGCTCAATATTGCCTTGGGGCTTTTCATGACTGGCCCAGTTGTAGGTCAGACTTTCCTACTTAGTGTTTTTGCCTCTCACTTGGCATTTAGCATATACTTCCTTGTATTTATATTTTTATGTTTGTATTCTGTTTTCCAGACTAATAATTATCCTTTCAAGGGTAAGAACAGAATCTTTGGGTCCCTATGAATTATAGTACTTAATACATATAGCAGGTACTCAATAAATGTTTGCTCATGATGATGGTGATGATGATGATGGTGATGATGATGATGATGATGATGATGATGATGATGATGATGATGATGATGATAGTGATAGTGGTGGGTGGTGGTGGTGGTATTTTGAAGGTTATCATCACCACCATTGAAACCCCCAGACTAGAAGCAAATAGGCTTGGGTTTCATTCTTGAATCTCTGCCTCTGGCTCAATTCTGTTCTTTTTTGGGCCCCTCAATTTCCTTCCCTGTGAAAGGGAAAGATACTCAGAGTGCTCAGGAAGCCAGAGAAGTTCAGCCTAGAATGTCCCTTCTTGCGGTTACCATCAGGTCTGGCAGATTGCAAGTTGCAGCAAGATTGGGGCTGCCCAAGCCTATGCCATGTGGATAGGGAAGGACACTTTCAGAAGGTCTTGATTTTCCTTTCTCTCTCTTCCTGTAGACTAGATGGGGTCTTTTCCATTGCTTAGGTGCCATGATTCCTACTTGCCTATGTTTCTTTCCTGCCTCTCACTTCCCACTCTCCAGGTCCAGAATCTACTGACCATACTGAAGAATAGCAGCACTAGTGTCCCTAATGTGACGGTGCAGGAGGCAAACCCACAAAACTCTCTTCCACCATCTTCCCTTCAGAGATTTCTACGTAGCCAAAACATCTCTGGGGTTGTGCTTACTGATCACCCTGGCTCCTTTTATAACAGGTAAACTTTTCTCCACTTACCTCAGAGGAGTTCTGCGCTCAAGGGCCCAAGCAAGCAGGCAGAGAATTTGGCCCTCTCCGTGCTTGGAAGAAATCCTGTCATGCTCTTTCACATGGTTCTCTAAAACCTCTGCTTAGTCTAACTCAAGACCCCTCGCTTAATAGATGAATAGTCAAGTTCTCCTTTCAGGCACTTTCCTCTACCCCTTCTTGTCATCTTTAGCTGTACATTCCTTCTCCTTAAAAGCAGTATTTCAGCCAGGTTTTCTAAATGTCTGTGTTTCCTAGGCCCACCAGGAGAGGGCAGCAGCCCAAGCAGGAGTACAGTGGAGGGACTTGGGGGATGAGGGATAGTAAGAGGGGCTGTCTGCAGTTGGGAAAGAATCCCTCACATCTGGGTGGGAATTAGTGATAGTTATATGGACATGACCAAGAACTTTATTTGGCTTGCCACACTCTACTCCCTGCTTCCCAGTAATAATAACTACAACAACCTGCTATTTACAACATCCAGCTACATATGAGGCTACCACTTGCTGGACATAAAGTCTATGGAGATTGGCTTTTTTTTTCCCCTAAACTTTGAATCTCTCCCCAGATTGAGTTTCAAGAAGTAAGTTAGACCCAGAATGCTGTCAGATGGGGAGAATAGCCTAGCCAGAAGTCTTTTGTTCATTTACTGAGGATCAGGGCTGGTGAAGAATGAATTTCCTTCATCATTTGTATGACATCCTCATTCACTCTATAGATTGGGAGCTCATTTGTGGATTGGTACATATTGGGGCTCATTTAGTTCTGTGGATAGACTAGGACTTTTGCTAAAAGTGAGGGCTAGAGGTCCCTCACAAACTAGAAGTTAACTTGATTATATCTATGTATTTCTATAGTATTGCAATAATTCTAGATTCCTCAGAATGGCAGGTGTCTTGTACATCTTTCAAACTGCCCCTGTTTGTCCATTCCCAAATCTTTCAGCTGTCATTGTCAGAAAATCTTTTCTTTTTCACTAAAACTCTTTTTACTCTGTTATTAGCCTATTATCTCCTTCCTACCTTCAGTAAGTTGACCTTGTTTGTCAATATATCTCCTTCCAAGGGAATGAAAAGTGAAATATATAGCTATGGAGTCAAGAGAGTTGAGGGACAAGGGTTTGACTTTGTCCAAAGGCCACCCACATGTTCACACTGCCTCTTCCTGACAGGTATTACCAGAGTATCTATGATACTCCAGAAAACATTGGTCTGAAGTATCCTGCAACCCTGACACCTGATGAGGCCATGAATTTTGTGACTGATACAGCCAAGGTAACTCAACTCTGGAGATGGGGTATGGAAAGGCAAATGGGGATGTGAAGGAACATTTTGGTGAGCCTTAAGAACTTGGTATGTTTGTAGATAAGGGAAGGGAGGGTACCATTGTTGGAATAAGGCTGTTGTTCATAGAAGGGAGAGAAAACAAATTTGGGTTGAAGGTGGGTTAAGATTTCGATGCTTACTGTATGGATAGGGAAGAGAGGAGAGGAAAGATAAGTTTTGCCTGAGATGGGTCACCACCTTTCTCCTTTCAACTTTGTCTAGTCCTTGGCAGCTGTGGCTACAGTGCTGGGACGTGCACTATACCAGCTAGCAGGGGGAACCAACCATACCGCTGTTGAGGCTGATCCAATAACGGTAAAAGCAGATGGGGCTCTAGTCCTGGCAGGGTCCCAGGGCTCTCCCACCCCTCCCTTTCTCTGTATGTTTACACAGCAGGCTGCCCCCTGTCCCTCACCACCCCCTGTATGTTCCCCCAGAGTCTCAGGATTCAGATGGTCTGGCTTCTGCCAGTAAGGACTCATGACACATTTCCTTAGGGAGCATCCATAAAGACCTATCTCCCATTTCTTATGTACCAGCCAGATATAGCCTTCTTAGTTCTAGAATCCATCTGACCAGGCTTCTCCCTGTCCTCATTTCTATGGATTCAGTGATAGATTTTCTCATTTCCCTCTTCCTTGCCCACAGTCATCTCTGGAATTTAGCTAACAGAACCCTCTCTCTCCCGTAATCCCAGGTCTCTCGCTTGCTCTATGGGTTCCTGGTGAAAGCCAACAACTCATGGTTCCAATCAGTTATCAGGCAGGACCTGAAGGTCTTCTTGGGTAAGCAATGTAAACAAGGATAAGATTTTTGAGCAAAGAAAGCAGAGGTGAGGGAGGTGGGATTATTTTTATTATTTTAGTCTTGATTCAGTTTTTCTCCCTTTCTACTACTGTTTTCCTTCTTGCTCTTCCCCAATTCTTTCTTTCTCCTGTCTGTTCATTTAAATTTTTTCTGGCCTATTGCCATTCTTACTTTTTTCTTATATCCTACCAAACTTTCTTTTCCTTGGTTCTTGCCCTTCCAATCAGGAGACGGGCCCCTCCAGCATTACATTGCTGTCTCCAGCCCCATCAACACCACCTATGTGGTACAGTATGTTCTGGCAAACTTGACTGGCACTGTGGTCAACCTTACCCGGGAGCAGTGCCAAGACCCAAAGAAGGCCCAAGATGCAAACAAGGATGTGAGTGGAAATGGGGGTAGAGGGAATGCTGTAGACATTGATATTGAACAACTCACAGATAGCTTGGAGTGATGGGATGTGGGGAAGAGTGGGGATACCTAGAGTATTGGCGTGGCAGATTCAGGTAGAATCTTGTTCCTTGTGTAGCTGTATGAGTATGCATGGGTCCAAGGCCCCGAGGACCCCAGTGGGACAAGTAGGCTTTCCCAGTGTGTGCGCTCCACAGTTCGACTGGCCAAGGCTGTGTCTCCTGCTTTTGAGCTGCAGCAGTGGGGATCCTCTGAATATTCCACCTGGACAGAAAGCCGCTGGAAAGACATCCGTGCCCGAATTTTTCTTGTAGCCAGCAAGGAACTTGAGGTGAGAACTTGAAGACTTGGGCTGGAGATGGAGGAATACAAAAGGGTCAGAGCAAGCAAGAGGAGAGAGATGAGTCCTTTTGGGAAGCAGAGTGCCAATGTGGAGGAGAATGTATCACCTCCCCCTTAAACAGTAGTTAGGAACACTGTTTTTTCTTCCTAGCAGCTCTCTTTGTGTCTCTCTCCATGGCCACATTGACCAATTGGGAAAGCATTTTTGCGGCTAGTACCAGATGAAATTTCATTCTCATATATATCCCAGTTTGCTTCCATAGTAAGACTCTAGAGAAAATGCTAGTGAATCTTGGAGTCTTTGTCCCAAAAGATTGACAAAGCAAATTGTGATTTAGAAAGAATACTGAGCCTGGGGCCAGAGGGCTTGGACTTAAGTCTCTGATTTGTCAGAGTGTGATCTATATGGTCACTATAACTCTGGGCCTCAGTTTTCTCCTCTGGAAAATGAGGGAATTGGACTAGGAGGTTTCTAAAGCTTAACTTTTTTTTTTGTATCATAATCTGCTTTGGCAGATTACCTCATAATAATGTTTTTAAATGTATAAAATACTTAGGATAACAAAGGAAACCAATTATATTGAAATATAATTATTACAATATTTTTAGAAAGCAAATTCATAGACCTCAGGTTAAGAATACTTGCTCTAAACTGAGCCGCTTTCCAGCTCTAAATCTGTGGTCCTATGATGTCTCATCTCTGATCCTTATTTGCAAAGTGGTATAAACTATGTCTGTGCTCCAGTAGTTATAATCAAATTGAGATCAGAGTGAAATGCAAGCATGAATCCACCCTGTTTTATAAGTTCTGAATTGAGGAGGTCACAGATGGTTTGTGACAGAGCACCGAGCTGTCACCCAAGATCAGACCTCAGGGTCCTAGCTCCCAGCCCAGAGCACACCTCCTCAGCTGCACTCAATCCTGACACTCTCTTCTGTCTCCTTGATTCCCACCCGCCATGTAGTTTGTCACCCTGATTGTGGGTCTCAGCATCCTCTTCGTCTCGCTCATCGTCACCTACTTCATCAATGCCAAAGCTGATATCCTGTTCACCACCCCTCGAGAGCCGGGAGCTGTGTCTTACTGAGGAGGGGAGACTGTGTCCCTCCCTGCTGGTTCCCCAGATCCTTTCCTGGATGGCTAGTCTCCTTCCGGGATATAAACCACTAGGTTGACACTGGAAATTTCCTTGGCCCAGGTCAGACTGAGTCTAATGGGCAGGAGCGGAACTGTCCTACATGAGAGACAGACAAGCAGACAAATATTACCTCCCTTTTCTTCCTCTTCCTTTCTTCCTGGCTCCCCCATTCTGGAATTACAAAAGGAAGTTATCACTTCCTCTGACTTTCCTTTCTTGCTTCCTGCCTTCTTTCCTCTCCTGTCCTCAGCCTTCTCCCTTACCCACCACCCTTCTACAAGGAATAAGTGGAGGGGGGAGGAGGTGAAGGGAGGGGGTTCTGGCATTGAATTATGTGGTTCTTCTAAGCTAGGATGGAAGGAAACCTTTGTGGGCTGAGCTTGATGCCTCTTTCCCAG
Source organism: Myrmecobius fasciatus (assembly GCA_023553655.1). Lineage (NCBI taxonomy): Eukaryota > Metazoa > Chordata > Mammalia > Dasyuromorphia > Myrmecobiidae > Myrmecobius > Myrmecobius fasciatus. Next base: position 20,750 of record JAJPUD010014836.1, read on the forward strand.
TGTGTTTCTTTCTAGCCCCTAGATGGCAAATCTGGGGTTGGACTGCCACGGGGGAGGGGGGGGTTCCCTCTTTGACCAGTGATGGTCAATTGTATTTTTTTTCTTAAATTGTAATATCTTTTGTTGTTGGTTTTGTACATATATAAATAGTCGATTTCATTAAAACAGATTATCCCATGTAGCCTGTACCTTATTCTTTCAGGCCTCCGTCAGTGAGGTTGAGGTATTGATTTAAGGAACCCGAGACTTTTCCTGACTGTTGGTGACTCCACTGTTTACTGTTCTTTGGGGGACTCTGAAGAGTTCCCAGGAAAAAGCTTTTGAGCAAAGAACAGATGGAAGGGTTGGAAGTTTGGGAAGAGGGAGGAACCTAGGACCTGTTGCCTTGGATGCTCATGAACCTCCTTTCTTCATTTCCAGCCATATGGTCATTTGGACTAATGGAAGGGCAAGATTCTTAAGAGTAGAGCTGGGCCTGGTGTTGGATTGAGGTTGGCTCAGGGAGGAAGCTAGGTGGCGCCGTTGTGCACAGAGCCTTAGGCCTGAAGGAGCTCCAGCCTGCCCTCATCCTTACTAGCTGGGTGCCCTAGTCCGCTGGAGAAGGAGATGGTGAACCTCTATAATATCTTTGCTAAGAAAACCCCGTGGACAGTACTGACCTGCTGTGGTCCGCAGGGTCACGGAGAGCCAGACACAAGTGAACAACAACAGCGGGGGGCGGGAGGGGGAAATCGGGAAGCTCACTGGTCACATGGGCATCTCTGCCACGAAGCTAAAGGTGCAGTAAGAGGGCAGTGTTAGGGGCTCACCATAAACCTAAGAGCTACTTGTGCACTGGGCCCAAAATTGTGTAACTCCGATGAAAAAACTCATCGCCACCACCTCTTGTCCCTTGGGTGGGAGAGAGTGGGGGAGCACATTTGGGGGGTGGAAGATATCGGGCATCTTGCTGCTTCTCCCCACCCCCTCCCCAGCTTTGTGCTGAGAAAACTGTGCTGGCGGGAGATGCACACAGCTGCCTCCATCATCTGGGCCAGTTCTGCGCCTCCCTTGGCCAACAGGTCTCCCAGTGGATGGAGCAATAAGCTCCCTCATCCTGCTGGCAGCCTCAGGGAACGGGAGTGGTTGGGTGCCAGCAAAGGGGGCTGGGTCCTCAGTGGAGAAGAGAATGAGTTTCATTCACACCTTGATGGGAGGGGGTACAGAACTAAAATTATCCCCCAAGCCCTCTCTCTCAGCCTTCCCAATCCTACCTCAGATTAAGAAAAAAGTGAATATTTTTCAGCTTTCAAACCATTCCCTCCTCCAAAAACAAAAAAAACCACTGATACATAGGAACACAACTGTCATCTTGTCCAGCTCCTTGGAGGAACAAAATATGGACAGATTAGGAAAGAGATGGGCAGATAGACTTCCCAGAAAGGGAGATCATTCAGCTTTCTTCAGCTCTGTATTCCAGAGCTTGCTAAATAGTCTTTTAGTGTGTTACCTTTCTCCCTCCTGTGGCCATTTCCTTCTGAGCTTTATCTTTCCTGACCCAAGGACAGCTCCTTTCACCACCAAAGAAATGGGTTGGATAAATCCATTACGAATCTGAATCCCCAGACAAATTTGCTCCCATCTAATCCTCTCACTCCACTTTACCCACCTTGCTCCTAATTTTTCACATCTCTCTCATATCTGGGTGATCTGAATTTTTGAATCTACAAAAGTGTAGCCATGCTGTCCTTGAACTTTTTTTTTTTAGTTTATTTTTAATACACATTGTTTTATGAATTCTGTTGGGAGAGAAAAATCAGAGCAAAAGGGAAAAACTATGGGGAAAATGATTTTAAAAAAAAAGGCAGAAAAAAAGAAATGAACATAGCATTTACATTCATTCTCCTTACTTCCCCAAATTCTTAAGGGAAGGTATTTTCATTTGGAGAAGCTTTATTTTGGTAGCTCCCAAAATGTTTCTATCCTGCTCCATTTCTCCATTGATCTGGCATTTTAGACTAATTGGAACTGGAAGAAATCTTAGATTTTAATCCAGCTTTATTATTTTACAAATGAGGGAACAGGCCTTGAGAAATGAAGAGATTTGTAAAAATTACATTTAAAACCCATGACTGTGGGGATCCAGATTGAATGTTCTTTCCACAGTGTCCGAGTTATATCTCCTAGTTTAGCATATACTAAGTGTCAGATCACTATTCTGTCACTGCAAATCTGGTCAGGGAAGGTTTCCCAATCATAACTCACAATTCTATAGCACTTTAAACTTTACAAAGTGCTTTCCTTACAACAGCCCAGTGAGATGGGTAATTGTCAGCATTACTGTTGGCATTTTACACATAAAGAAACTAAGGCCCTGAAAAGTTGTTCATTGTTGCCCAGCTGGCCAGATATCCACTGTGGGATTAGAATCCAAATCTCCTAACTTCAGTTTCAGCACTCTGCCTGCTTCAGAGGATACTAGAGAGAAAGTTCATTGAACTAGGTTTAGTAAATAAGCTGTTGTATGTGTAGTTTACACCTTTTATTCTTTTAACTCAAACTTATCTGGACGAGGAGGAGGGTGTCTTGTGGCAAAGGTAAATTGGAGCTTAGATTTCTGCTAGGACTACCATTGTTCTCTGATCCAGCATCAAATGGGGAGAATGGAAAGAAGGGAAGCAGAATAGATATAAGAATCTCAGGTAAAGAATTCTGCTGTAATTGGTCACGGCAGGTGGGTTCTAGGAGGCAGAATGGTCTTGAGAAGACACCCATGGCCCCTGCTTTCCAGCCAGGGTCAGAAGTGGGACCAACCATAGTAGCACCTACATTTTGTGCTTGGGTCCCACATCCCTGCCTGAATGATGCCCTCCTTAGTTCCAGGATCAGAACTCCCTTAATTCCCAAGTTTAGTAGTGATAGGACTCCCATACCCATCCTGTGTGCTCTAGGAGCTAGAAAACAGTGGTTTGAGGAAGACCCCCAAGAGGCTCCCAGAGAAGCAGTTTCATTGAGATGATGCAACAGCAAATGAGTGTTACCTAGCCCCTGGCTCAGACTGGGAGGTAAACAAGAGCTCAGGGATTAGGGGCTGTAGACTCAAGGGTCCTTCAGTCTGCCCCCTAACCCCACTTTGCCCTGTCTTGTTTTCTCATTTGGCCAGCTCTGCCAATCTATGCCCCCCACCCACTCTCTCTCACAAAACCCATTGGTCTCCAGAACATATTTTAGGTTCTGGATTCTGCAGGTGTTTATAATTATGGTATGTAATTAAGTGGCTGTAGGGGTAAAAGGAAGCTGCTAGGAGGGGAAGCATTAAGGGAGAGACTGAGGAAGAGAGAGGGGAGAAGAAATGGATAGGAGAAACTGAGGAAGGAACTAAAAGGGGTCAAATTGAAAGAGAAAGGAGAAAATGAAAAGGAGAAATTGAAGAGTGGGATTAGACAGAAGAGAAGAGTCCATAAGTGCTAGGAGAGAAGGGCCTGGAGGGGAGAGGGGGCCAGGCGTGGCCATGAGGGGAGCAGGCACAGAGCTGCTGGTGACAGATGGATGGACACAAAGACGAGGACTGTGGGGAAGACAGATGGATGGGGGAGGGAAGAAGATGGGGGTGGGGGGGAGGTTGGAGTTCATAATGAGATTGGAGCTGGGCTTCGAGTTAGAGGGAGGGAGGTGAGTGGGGGGTTGCCTGGAGAGACAAAGGCAGCAAGGTGGTGGTGGTGGGGAGGCAGGGCCATGGGTTAGGGAGGGTTTGGGGGCTGAGCAAAGAAAAGGGCTAGGGTGTGTGTGGGGGATCTCCAGGCCCGGCTGGCGGCAGAGGGAGTGACAGATTGTGCGGTTAGTGTGAGTGGAGACCCGCTGTCACCTCTCAGAGACATGGAGATAGAGAGACATGCAAAGAGAGAAAGATGAAGAGAAACATGGAGAGAGACAGCAAGATGGGCCAGAACAGAGAGAGAAACAGAGATGTCCAGAGACACAACTACCCATGGCTCCTCTTGCCTTCTGCCCCAATGCCCAGGCCCTTTCTCCCTCCTTCCCCATCTTGTAAAATAACAGTCTAGCCAGACAGCTCCCGGGCAGGGTCAAGCAGTGTGGAATATCAAGGGTTAACTCCGTCTGCTCTCTCTGCCAGCCGAAGGCCCGGCTGGGTCCCCAGGGCTCCCCACATATGTCACACCCTCTCCTGCCAAACCCAATGCTTCCCAGCTCCTTCAGGCCACCCCCTCCCCCACCCAGCCCAGAGGCCTGGGCTCCTCTTCCACCCTCCCCTTCCTGCCCCCCCTTGCCCTTTCCCCCCACTTCTGCACCCAATAACTTCCTTCTTTATCCCTCTTTTCAAGGTTGTTGTGAGATTAAAATGAGTTAATGAGTATAAAAATGCATTGGAAAATGAAAGAAATATACAAATGCAAAAGAGAAATAACAATAATCTATAACTGTAATGTCAATAATCATTTCCCCACCTGGGTCCCAGCCCTTACTCCTACAGCTCACACCCACTATGCCTATCCTGCAGCTCCGGGAAGAGTCCTACCAATTACCTCTAAGAGTGCTCTCCCGTAAGAATGGGGGTGGAGGGTGGCAGAGATTGAATATTGACTCAGAGTTAGCCAGGACCCTGAACTCCCCTTCTCTCCCCTCTTCTCCCCAGATAGGATTAGGAACCGAGGATTTGCACTAGATCCTAGGTAGCCACCAGAGTCGGAGCTGTCCAGGGTGATTGTGGTTACTGCCTAGTGTCCCTGAGATGTTAGTGGGATGGGGAGCGAGTGTGTGTGGAGGGAGGAAGGCAGTTGAAGTATATTAAAAATCTGAGTGATGGGAATTGAATCATTAACACTTGGGTGGGGCCTCGGGGTCCTTGTCCAGAGATGGGGAAAGAACTGAGAGGCAAAAGAGACTCCAGGTCTCACATGTATCTCTTCAGCTGCCATCTTCCTTCAGGCCTATTTACACACAATTTGATCTGGATTCATAGAATGATAGAATTGAAAGAAAGGAGCTTTGGAGGTCATGGAATCCAGATCCTTCATTTTAAAGATGAATAAACTAAGGCCCAGAGAAGAAGCTTGTCAAGGGTCAGTCCATAAGTAGAGCCAGTATTCAAACCCTTAACTCTCCAATGCACCATATCCCATTTCCTTTATAAAATCATATAATTTTGCCAGTGAAGAAATTGAAGTCCAAAGAAGTAAGATTTCCAAGAAAAAAAGACTAAGGTTTAGTCATTGATCCTCCTGACCTTCAGAAGAACACTAGACATGGAATCAGAAGGATCTGGCTTTGAATTCTAGTTCTGATACTTATTACCTGTATGGTGTTGGACAGGTCACCTGGCATTTCTGAACCAAGGTTTCTCTCTCTTTTTTAAAGGGAGTTGTAATAAATGATCTCTAAGGTATTTTTCCAATTGTAATTTAAACTCCTTGTTGTCTCACCATCTTATAACTCTTCATTTCTCTGTTTTTTTTTTGATAGTCCTTATGATGCCTCAGATTTTTTTTTGTGCGTGATTCTGTCTCCTCAGTATGTCTTCTCTGACCCAGAACTATGTCTAGTCCTAATTCTTGATCTCCCCATCCCTATATGTTGCAGTATCTTACCACCCTTTCTGTGCCTCACTCAGATGCATGCCTTCCTTAAAACTGTGTGCCTCTTTTCTTGGTGACTCTCCCATTTCCCTTGTTTCTCCTGCATCTGTCTCCCCAATTTTCTTTGTATGTCTCTCAAGTCTCTGTGTCTCCTTGTATCTTGGGAGCATGTTGGGTTGGGGGGGAGTGCTGTTATTGCTGGGGGCTCATTAGGTGGAGATTGGTTTTTAATCAGCGCCATGGCAATGATGATGCAAGAACTGAGCTGCCACCTGATCCCCTGCCCCCCCTTCTCTCCCCTCTCTGAGCCTCTTCTCCCCTCCAGCTCAGCCCATCTGCTGGGGCCTGGGCACCTGTCTGGGCCTGCCCAGGTGGGAGCTGGCACTGCCCAATGGGGGTGGAGAAGGAGGAACTCTGGAAGAAAGACCAGGGAACACCTCTAGTAAACTGAACTCATCTATAGTCTGTCTCTACCCTCAACCTGGAGAGAATCCAGAAAGGCTGATTAGGGAGTCTGAAGCCAATCCTCGAGTTTAGTCTAGGAAGAAGGGTATCAGGGGCTAAATGTTGGCTCTCCTCATTGTGTCCTTCCATACCTTCCCTAAATAAGCCAGTGGGGAAATTGAGGCTCAGCTTTTTCAGAGCCTGTCTCCTTCTCCCAACTAGAGACCACCTAACTTCCCATCCTAATGTACTAGCCTGGCTAAGAAACTTAGCTCCTAGATTGGCCTGAACTGTACTGCTCCTACATATACCCCTGCCTTTCAATCCCTTCTCTCCTCAACTCTCAGAAACCTTGTTGAATGTTATTATGAGATCACTGTTCAAAGTCCAGCCACAGTGTATGTAAGCAGGCAGTTATGGTTGGTTAGTGAGAAAGAAGTAAGGATGTCAGAGTCAAGATCTTCTCTGTTTTCCCTCCCCTTGGTTTGCTATGAATGTTCAAGAAATGTTCATAGAGAAAGACATTTGAAAACTGAGCTGAGGGGGGAAAACCAGACCCCCTTCCCAGCTTTGATCCTGGAGTTCTGTCTATACCAGGCTCTACTGGGATATCCCATGACTCTCTGCCCAAGGACTAAGCATGGGAATGAAGCATCTCATTCACGTGGACATCATGTATTTGCATGTAATTTTGCATGTTGTTTTCATATTACTTGAAAGTTCTAAAACATTAGTCACTCCCCCTGCCCCAGTTCTGTCCCTGTCCCTCTAGCAGGAGTCCCCCCAGAACCTGTCCCTCTTCCAAATGTGTCCCCCAGCCTTTGTCCCTCCTACCCTCATACCTTTCTCTTAGAGTAGCCTCCTACCCTTCATGCGTGTGTTGGACTTCCCAGCTTCGATACAATAACTAGGATCTGGGCAGGCGAGTGGGCTTCTGCTCCTGCCATTTCCTCAATGGTGAAGTAAGGTATAGTGAGCCGAGGTTGCAGTATACAGGAAGCAATTAACCACTAACAGGGAGAGGAAGAAAAGTGGACTGAATGCTGGTCAAGGATTGGCAAGGGGTCAAGATTCTGGGGGTGGGAAGAGAAGAGAAGAATGGAGTCAGAACTCCTCGGTCCCCTTCCAAGGTTTGCTGTGGATCAAATCTACCATGCTCAAGGATCTGTTCCCCCAACTGTACCATTGAGGTACCTCCCTCCTTCAGAGAAAGAGAGCGGGAGCAGTGCCCAAAGAATGCCCAAAGTCTGAAAAATACCAAAGACGAGGTTGCCAAGTCAATATCCTAAACTCAGAACAGGACCCTGATTGAGTCCCCGTGCCATAGTTCCTGGGGTTCTGCCCTCCCGCGCCATAGTTGCTAGGGTTCTGCCCTCTTTCACCTCCGATCCCGCACCTAGCTCTTTTAGCCCTCAATGACTCCTCCGCTTCCCTCCCTCCAACCTCCCCCCATCACCCTTTTCCTATCTCTCCATTTCTTCCTTATGAAATATGCATGGAGAACAGATGTCCCCCGCTCACTACTCCCGCCCCACCCCCCTCAGGGCCAGCCCCCTCCTTCAGTTCCCGGGGGGTGGGCGGGAAGAGGAGGGGGTGCTCAGTGGATTCTCCACCAATGGCAGCCTAGACTAGCTAGTTAATATTGATAATCTGGGTCCTGGGCTGGCCAATGGGAGGGAAGGGGTGTTCTGTGCATCTCCATATATATACATAGATCGGGCAGCCCAGGTGTGTATGTATGTGTGTGTGTGTGTGTATGTGTATGAGTACGTGTGTGTATAGGAGTGGGTGTGTGAGCCGGTGTGTGGTTTCTAGATTGGACTGAGTTTCTCTCCTCTCCTCTCCCCTTACTTTTGTCCCCCCTCCCCACCCACCCCGATATGTCTGCCACTCTTGCCTGCCTTGGTCCCCACAGAGCATTCCCACACCATTCCCAAGCTCCCTAGGAGCTGGATGCAAACTTTACTGGGAGCAGACGGATGAGCACGGATCTGCCAGAGGAGCCAGGGGCCAGGTCAGCGCTGCCCCTCAGGGGCCCCCTGCCTGACTGGTCAGCACAACCCCTTCCGGTGGGGCCTTTTTAGGTAAAAAGGGTAGTGTGTTGGGGGTGGAGGGAATATTGCTCCCACTCTGTCTCAGTTCTTTTGATGTACCTCTCCATCTCTTCCTTAAGAAGACACAACTCTCGTTTTTCATCTTTATGTGTCTCTCCATCCCTCTGTCTTTGTCCTTGCTCCCTTGAGTAGCTTGGGAGTTGAGATTAGTGGAGTAGGGGCTGCAGTCCTTCCATTCACCATTGCTCTTCAATGTTCAGAGCTTGGAGCTAAAAAAGCAGAAACTGAGTTAAGGGTGAGCACTTGCTTGGGAACTACTGCTGCCAAGACCCAAGCTAGAGCTGAGACTAGGGACCGGCTCTGAGGAGGGACTACTTGGATGGAACAGGAAAAGATGAGGATAAGGATAGAACACATGGAAATGAAATTAAAGGAGAAGAAAGCATCTGAGAATGGCAGGGGTGCAGATGGGGACACAGGTCGAGATAGGAACATGATGGAGAGGGGAAATAGGTTGGGATGAAATGGATTGGGAAAGATAGCTTTGTTAACAGGTCAGTTCAGAGATCATGGTCTGTGATTCCTTCTGCATAGAGACAGCACACCCACACCTCTTTATCTCCTCAACCAGGAAGGAGCAGGTGAAGGACTATTAATAGGAAATTTCCATCGGATCTGGGAGGGAGTAAAAAAAAGATGGGCTCACTCTAGGTCTTCTCCAACTTGTCCTGGCTTCAAGGAGAAGTGAGAGAGATGAGGCTGGAATAGGAGACCCTGAACCCTGTGAGGCTGATTATCAGCTTATGGGTTTCAGGGTTGGGAGTTGATGGTGAGTGCCTGATGGTTGGTGCTGATTATAGGGGAGAGTGTATATGTATCTTCCCCTTGGCTCTGTTCCTTCTTGTCTACTACAGTAAAGTGTTTTGGTTTTGGAGTTTGAATTCCCACCTGCTTCACCCATCCAAATTGCACTGGGTCTCTTGCTTTTTAGAAATCCTACCCTTAAGAATAAGGAGAAGTATTTTGCTGAGAGTGGGGTGGCAGTGTGGGTAGAGATGGAAGGGATGGGGAGAAGACTGTCTCTTAGAAGGACTTTAACAATTGGAATAACTTAGGGAAAGTTCTAAGTATTTATCAAGCTTCTCCCTTCCCTAGCCCAAGTCTGAACTCAACTAGGCTAAATATGGAGCTTTCCATCAGCCTCTCGGCCACTTGACCTTAGGGAGTCACCCTCAGTAACAGGTAAATTAGGGGAAAAAAAGGATAGGAGCGTAGTTTGGGGAAAGATTGATTCTGGCCAAGGGTGTGGGTGACTTTCCTAGAAAGAAGTAGGGATTTATGAAATAGAGCTGTGAAGTAATGAGATTGGAAGGGGAGAGGAGGGGAGGTATACATTTGGGTGGATGTGATTATTGAGGTAGACAGCTCTCAGCAGTCTGGAAGGAACTTTGTAGGGGTTCCTTGTAGGGATGCTTAGGCTCGATAAGTCTGCAGTCTCTCAATAAATCTACTTCATATATTCCACAACAAAAAACTTATGTCCATTCGCTTTTCCCCGACCTCATCTGTCCTCACCTTTACAAGCCACAATGTTAATGTATGGGGTCTGGGAAAGTGGCACCTTTGTAGTAAATTTTTCCCTAACCCCCATATTACTTTGAGGGGGGGAATAGAATCATATGTATTCCTCCCTTAAACTTTTACATCCTTTTCCTTCTTTTGGTGCCTATCTTTCTCTGTCTTACTATTTTCACCTCCTCTCCTCTGCTTTCTCTTCTTGGTGTCTGGAGTTATTTTGCTTCCTTATTTTTAGATTCCTTGATGATAAATCAGATTTTCAGTTTCTTATTTCTTTTCCTTAGGCCTTTCTAAAAGTTCTTTCTTTATCTCTGTCTGCTTGTCTCTGTCTCTTTCTCATCTCTCTTTTTGTCTCTGTCTCTTACACACACGTACCTTCTCTTTTTCTCATACACATACACACACACACACACACATACACACACACACACACACATACACACACACACACACATACTCATACTGCTTCCCTCTTCCCCATCCCATTAAAATAGCTATTCAGGATAGGGTGGACTGAGGATTAAAAAAAATTGAATTCAAATTCTGTCTCAGACACTAATTGTGTGCCCCTGGAAAAATTACTCAACTCAGCCTCAGTTTCTTCATTTATAAAATGGTGATATTGATACTGTAAAATAATAATAAAATTGTGAAGCATAGAACAGTGTCTAGTATATAGTATTATATAAATGCTAGTTATTTATTATTATTATTATTTATTCATCATTATCTACCTCACAGGATTAAGACATCAAATGAGATAGTATGAGATAACATTTTGCAAACCTAAAAGCACTAAAACGTTCATTATTATGTATTATCTGAATGCTTTTAGGACTGATTTTCTCTCTTTCCACTTGCCCCATTCAGTACTTTTTTCTTTTCTTTTCTTTTCTTTTTTTTTTTTCCTTCCAGGATCTTGACTGTGCTGGGCCATGAAACTCTGAGGTATCTGTGCTTAACAGAGCTCCAAGGAGCTAACATTCCAGGCCCCTCCTCAAGCTGCTCTCCCTCCAACCACCATCCAGCTGGAAAGTTCCTCTGGGGTAGGAGCCCCTTGCATCATGATGCTTAACTCTGACCCCATGGAGCTGGACCTACCTCCCACCCATTCAGAGACAGAGTCAGGTTTTAGTGACTGTGGGGGAGGCATGGGTTCGGAAAGGACAGGACCTGGAGGTCCTGGGGGAGGCCAGGCCAGGGGTCCTGAGATGGGGGAGTCTGGTCGGAAGGACCTGCAGCATCTGAGCCGTGAGGAACGGCGTCGGAGGCGGCGGGCCACAGCCAAATATCGCACTGCCCATGCCACTAGGGAACGGATCCGAGTGGAGGCCTTCAACCTAGCTTTTGCTGAGCTTCGCAAGCTGCTGCCCACCTTACCTCCTGACAAGAAGCTCTCCAAGATTGAAATCTTACGCCTGGCCATCTGCTATATTTCCTACCTGAACCACGTCCTGGATGTCTGAACTTTTTGGTCCCTTGTCTGGGGGAATCTTACCCTTGGGATTCCTTTCTCTCCCAGCTGAGCACACCTTGCTGCCCAGCTCCCTTTCTCTCTCTCTCTCTCTCTCTCTCTCTCTCTCTCTCTCTCTCTCTCTCTCTCTCTC
>JAJPUD010014837.1:4122-39615 GCA_023553655.1 Myrmecobius fasciatus
CTACTACTACTACTACTACTACTACTACTACTACTACTACCACCACCACCACCACTATTACTACTACTACACATACTACTACTACTACTACTATTACTACTATTAGTACTACTACTACTACCCCTACCCCTACTACTACTACCCCTACTACTACTACTACTACCACCACTATTACCTCTACTACTACTACTACCCATACTACTACTACTATTACTACTATTACTACTACTACTACTACTACCCCTATTACTACTATTACTACTACCACTACCCCTACCCCTACTACTACTACTACTACTACTATTACTACCATTACTACTACTACTACTACTACTACTACCACTACCACTACTACTATTATTACTACTACTACTATTACAAGTACTGCTACTGTTACTACTATTGTCCCTATTTTATAGATGAGAAAACTGAGGTGAAAAAAAGATTATGCTGTTGTAAATATAATTTCCAAAGTGTGAGTGAGAGAAAGTATATGTTATTCTTACCTGCATACTTGAATAGCTTATTTTGATAGCTAGGTACTATAAAACTGAGTAATGCCTTTAGGTGGATAAAGGAGGAAAGGAAGATGCAGCTTAGTCACATCTTAACTTCTGTGATTAAAATAAAGCCTTCTGGAAATTTTTAACTAGTGTAGGTGGGTGAGAGCTCATCTGTGTCACAGACATAGGAAGTTAATACAGCAAGTCAGACAGTGATTTGACTAATGCCTTTGTGGCTAGGTCTGTATAGCTAGTTAGCTGGCCAATTGTTGTTTAAAACCAAGTCAATATAAGGAGTATGGACAGAACAGGATGAACAAAACTATTCAAATTGTTAGCAGCTCCATTTTTAAAAATAACTTTTTATTTTCAAAATACATGCAAAGATATTTTTCAGCATTCACCCTTGCAAAACTTTTATTCCAAATTTTTCTCCCTCCCTTCTTACCCTTCCCCTGTCCATATTCTTTTCCCCTCATATTCTTAATAACACAATAATAAAATGCATTTATGTAACACTTTAAAGTTTGTAAAATGCTATACATGTTATTTCATTTGCTCTTTACAAAAACCCTGTGAAATAGGTGCTATTATTATTATTCCCATTTTATGGATGAGAAAACAGCCTAAGAAGGTTAGGTGATTTGCTCATGGTCTTTCTAAAGAAGGATTCATGCCTTTGTGTGTTAGTGAAGTCCTTCACAACAACCCTGTGAAGTAGGTACTACTACTACTACTACTACTACTACTACTACTACTACTACTACTACTACTACTACTACTACTACTACTTCTACTACTACTACTGCTACTGCTGCTGCTGCTGCTACTGCTGCTGCTACTATTACTACTACTACTACTACTATTACTACTAATACTACTACTACTACTACCACTACTACCACTACTACCACTACTACCACTACCACTACCACTACCACTACCACTACCACTACTACTATTACTGCTACTGCTGCTGCTGCCCCCATTTTATAAATGAGAAAACTGAAGCTGAAAAAGGTTACGTGATTCTATCTAAAGCAAGATTCAAACTTTTGGTAGTCAGTAAAGCACTCGGAGAACTTAGAATTCCAGACTAGGCAATGAACAATTCTAATCTTGTATTGATTGACATTTGTTGAAGTGTCCTAGTACAAGAGTATGGTTGGGATAGAAAAGAGGACTTTGAAATTGAATTGCTGAAATCATCTATAAGGATGACATTTCATTTGGAACAATGCTGCTTCATGCATTTAAAAGGATTGCAATGATCCCCATAAAGACACTTGGGCTGCAGAATGGACAGAGTGCTAGGACTGGAGTCAGGAAGATTCATTTTCTTGAGTTCAAATCTAGCCTCAGACATTTGCTAGCTGTGTGACCCTGCACTAGTCACTTAACCTTGTTTTCCTCAGTTTCCTCATCTGTAAAATGAACTTGAAAAGGAAATGGTAAATCACTCTAGTGTCTCTGCCAAGAAAACTCCAAATAAGGTCACAAAGAGTCGGACACAACTGAAGTGACTGAAGAAGAACAACAGAAAAAGATATTATAAAGTTAGTGGGCCCTGACTGATTGACTTAAATGCAGGGAGTGACTTAGTCCCTTGAGTATTAATGAGCTACTGGTCATAACCAATTTTAGCCAATACAGCTGAATTCTAGAAAAGAGGAAGAAAGAGTCAGAACAAAATGAACCAGCTTAGAAAGATCTTTCTAAAATTTGTTATCTTCCTAAAGCTTCTCTAGAGTCTCTCTTGGAAGAAATTTTTTTTTTAAATTTTATTTTATTTGCATAACATATGTGTGGGTAATTCTTCAACAATAACACTTACATAGCTTTCCGTTAGAAAGTTTTTCCCCCAACTTCCCCACCCCTCCCCTAGATGGCAGGATATCCACTACATGTTAATTATGTTAAAATATTGGCAAATCGAATATATGTATACATATTTCCAAACTTATCATTGTTGTGCAAGAAAAATCTTATCTACACAAATGATATATCAGATAAAGGAAACACAATGTAAGCAAACATCAATCAAGGAGTATGAGAATGTTATGTTGTGGTCCACATTTCGCATCCCTCTCTCTGGGTGTATATGGCTTTCTTTGGAAGAAAATTTTTAAAAAGTCCACCTAAAATTAATATTTTGTGCTTCCCCAATCCTCCTCCCACATCCCAGCATTGTCATTGCATATAGCTGTGGAAAATATGATAGTTTGTGATTCTATGTCAATAATATCAATCCCCATTTATACGGCACTTTAGGCCTGCAAAGCAGTTCACACATGCATTATCTCAATCACACTACACTAAGAAATGGGTTCTATTGTTAGCCTTCTTTTATGAGCAGATAACAATCTCAAATACTTATTTTGAGGATCCCAGACTTGGAACCATCCTTTAGGGGAGCTAGGTTTCAAAGAAAGGTAAATGACATTATGAGTGGATTTCTTACTATGCAATATTTTATACGTGATTTATAGGGTGATATGTGATTTTATACTAGGATCCTTTTTCATTTATTTATTTTGGTTGAGGTCTATGTTTTTATCAGTGGGGGGAAGCTCCAGTGAGAAATCTTCCCCTGATGATACAGGATGGCAACTCATGTATATAACTATATGGTTGCTTGGATCCTAAGAGATTAGGTGACTTGAATATGGTCATACAACTAGTAGGAAAGAGGATTTGAGCTCTCTTTTTGATATAATTCCAGCCATTTATCCACTGCCCCACTGCTTCTCATGCCAGTCATAACTACTGCTTTATTATTGACAGTAGTGATGAAGACTTAGGAGAGATAAGGGTAAGGAAATAACTTGCTGCAGCAAAAAAGAATCTTGAATTTGGAGACAGAGGTTCTGGATTCAAATCCTGATTTTGTCATTTAGTATTACTTGTATGTCCTTGTGCAGATTACTTTTCTGTGCCTTGATTCCTTAGCTAAATGATACAATGGGTATAGCCTGGAGTCAGGAAGAACTGAGTTCAAATACAGTCACAGACTAGCTGCATAACCATGGGTGAATCACTTAATCTCTACCTCAGTTTCCTCAGTTCTAAAATGGGGCAATAATAGTACCTGCCTTGTAGGTTGTTGTGAAGATCAAATGAGATAATAACTATAAAGCACTTATCAAAGTATCTGGCATATAGTAGACTATATAAACATAAATACTTTTATTATAGTTGTTATCATCAATTGTAAACTGAGGTGTTTGGACTAAATAGATTCTAAGATCTTCTCTGGTTTCCTATCTATGATGCTATAAAATGGGAAAAGTGAGCAAAATTAAAGGTATGTTGTTCATTCAGCTACCTTTAGTACTGGTGATCTGCTTAATTAGGAGGAGAAGAAAGATGAGTTTTAAAAGATGTTCCATACATCTCATGATAACTCATGATACTGCAGATACAGAGTTTCCTGAGTAATTTTCTTAAAAGATACCTCTCATGAATTAGGTGGCATATTGGGTAAAGAGTTGGACTTGGGGTTGGGAAGTCTTGAATTTGAATTCTTCCACTTTACTATATGGTTTACTATATGATCGTGTATGGTCACTTAACTTCTCTCTGCTTCAGCTTCTTCATGAATTCTTCCAGTTCTAACTTTGATCCTATGGTCATTCCACTTCTCTGACCAAAAACTTTCATCGACTCCCCTTTGTTTACATGATAAACTATAAACTTTTAATTCTGGGGTTCAAAGCCCTTTACCATCTGGCTCTATCTTCCCTTTAAAGTCTTTCCCCTTTATAGAATCTAGATTTGGTCAAATGGATGACATTGCATCATCAATTCTCATCTCATCTGCTATCTTGGTACCTTTGCTCACAACATTTCATTTTTGGAATGGATTCCCTCTGTTATGGGAGCCACCTGCTAGTGGCTGCTGTGTGTTATGGGAGTCACCTGCTAGTGGCTGCTGGGGATCTAATTCTGACCAGCAGAACAGATCCTTTCATGTGAGAGGACGATAATGATACAAGAAGACTGAGGTAGTTGTGTTCTCTGACCTCTCTCCTCTTCCCTGCAATTTATTTCATTCTCAATCCACAAGCAATATCTGGGTCAGTAAAGGCTGCTTTGCCATTCCTTCAAGTGTTATAATTCACAGCTGTGGGGGCTTTCAGAGAATCCACCTGCTGTTTCACACTTAGGTATGGTTCTTAACAACCCTCCTCCTGATTAGATTGGAAACAAACACTTTGAAAGTAGGGTCTTTTTCTTATCTCTATGAAGCCTAGTTCCTCACACAGCATATGGTACATAGCAGATACTTTTGAGCTGTAGAAAGATTTTTTTGAGAATTTTTTCATATAAAATTTAGTATTTTTCACTTTGGGAGTCAGAGAAAAATGAATTACTGTGACACAGAAAAATTAACTGTCATTCTCCAAGTTTTCCTGTCCTCTCAGATCTGTAAAGCTTTCAAAATAAGTACAAAGAAAGTATATTTCTGTTAGATGCAGGGAGCAGCTTTTCAGGTTTATTCAATGGAGTTATATCCTTTTGTAGTTGCTGTGGGTGACACAGATGCTAACATACCATAAACATTATTTTCTTTAATATGATGTATGTGATTTCTGTGGGGGAAATAGTGGTTTGGGAATAGCTTTCATGAATCATTTACAATTATTGGCATCAAGTTAAAAACAACAAGAATTGACAGCATTCTTTTCCTTCTTGTACTTGAAAGTGACTATCTCAATATCAACTTATGTCACTTTATGGTAACAAGAAATTTACCTTTCTTTGCACATAGGTATTTCATGGACATATTTGTATGGTGTTGTCCAAGGAGAATTTGGGTTTAATGTGGATTCCTCTGCCCTGGAAAAATTTATAATTTAATGAAGAAATTAAATTAAAAGAAACTGAAAAGGTCAGGTAAGTGAAAAAGGCTAATTAAACAATGTTTATTAGCAATGTTGGTATGGGGAAAAGGCTAGGCAATCAGGAGAGGCCTAGGTTCAAATCTCACCTCTACTAGTTCTTCAACTATATCTAAGTCCCTCAATCATTTTAGCTTGTTTTCTCACCTGCAAAATGGAAATAGGAATGTTCTAATAATCTATAATTTCTCCCCACTTTGTCAAAATGAACTAATGAATAAATGAACAAATGAAAAGCATTCATTAAGCCCTTATTAGATGCCAAATATTGTAATACTAGGGAAACTGAAGCAAGCAGAGATTAGTTTTTAATTTTTAATGTGGAGTTTAAGCTAGCTGACCAGATGAAACTTGTCCAAAGCATTCAGTGCAGATAAACTGAGGCAGGGAACTTATATAGGGTTTTAACTAACTAGAGTTCACAAACAATACATAATCTGAGTATACAGTCTTAAAGGGGAAATGAAGGCAGATAAAGGGGGTAAGGACACAGAAAGACAGACAAGCCATAATTCCAGGAAAGGAACTTACCTTAATCCTGACAGGATAGGGGTCCAGATAAGAAGGTCAAGGGCAGGAGACGGTGTGGAGCAATACTCAAAAGGAGGGGGAATTATCTTAGCAAGGATCGAGATAAAGCATCTGGAGTTTATGACACAATGGTATGTAAAGGTGGTCAGAGTTTTAAGGTTTTTCCTGAGCTCTTTTTTTAAACTCAATCTTCATTCCTCATGGCAAGGAAAGGGGAGATGGCTATGATTTATTATCCAGGGTTTAACAATACTATGCAAAGAGCTAGGGAGAGACAGTCTAGTCCCTGCTTTTAAGCAACTAAGGAACTAACATTCTTTTTTTTTAAATGGTAATTTTACTGATGTCTCTTATTTTTATTTGGCCTATACTATCACTCCTCCCATTTCCTCCAAGAGAAAGATAATAAATTTTGGTATCTTGGTGGAGCACTTTCTTGAGTGATGCATCTGTGAACAGAAAGATCTGAATTCAAATCTCAGACACTTATTAGCTGTATCACTTAACTTCTGTTTAGCTCAGTTACATCATCTGCAAAATAGGAATAATAATACCACCTACTTCCTAGGGTTGTCATAAGGATCAAATGGTATAATATTTGCAATCCTTAAAGTGTTGTATAAATGCTAGCTATTATAGCTATTATCATTGCTGAAAAAAAAAAGGAAAAAAAAGTCAATGAAACTTAACAATATATGGAGAAAGGAGTTTGCATTCTAACAAAGGGAGATTGAGTATATGGGCAATAGTAGACAAGAAAGGCTATTTTGATTTGGAAAGTCAGGGATGGTGAATGAAGTTGTAAGGAAATTGATTAACATAATTTTCCAGAAGTAATGTTGAATCATTTATAGTTACCAGGAGCTAGAACTGGAAAAGGAAATAGTGATGAAGGGTAGGTAGTGACACACTAATGCTGTAGCAGGGTTAAGAAGATAGCTGAGTGGATGGATGAATGGATGGATGGATGGGATGAGAAGAGTGATCAGGGCTGACTAGATATAGTAGACTAGTCAACAAGTCAATTTAAATCAACAAGTATTTATTAAATGCTTACTATGGGCTAAGCAAAAAGGGATAAAATGAAATATAAAAAGAAACAAATACATAGCCTGTCCCTGCTCTTAAGGAACTCAGTTTCCTGGAGACTATAAGTAAATAATTATATATAAATAAAATATATAGGAGATAAACTGAAGAGGGAAGGAATGATCATTAAATGAGATTGGGAAAGTCTTCTTGAAGAAGGTAGGACTTTACCTGGAACTTAATGGAGCTGAGGCAGGAGAGCATTCCAGTGAAAATGAATGGAATCAGGAGTTGAAATATCATGTGGAAGAAACAATAAAGTGACCAGTATTGAGTACACAGAGTAAAATAAAGAATAAAATTAGAAGAATACAAAGGTTGTATCATAGTGCATAGAGTGCTGGGTATGTAGCCAGAAAGACTCATTTTCTTGAGTTCAAATTTGGCCTCAGACACTTACTAGCTATGTGACTCTGGGCAAGTCACTTTACCTTGTTTGCCTCAGTTTCCTCATCTGCAAAATGAGCTGGAGAAGGAAATGGTAAACTATTCCAGTCTTTGTCAAGAAAGTCCCAAATGGGGCCACCAAGAGTCAGATACAACTGAAAAACAAATAAGCAATAACAAAATGAAAGAATTAGATGAGATTATTTCTATGGTCTCTTTCCTATAACTCTGAATTTTATGACCTTATGATGTCTGCTTTAGGGGCACTCACTGTGAAAGGTAGGGTGAGAACAAAGACCTCTAGAAGGAGAGGTAAATAAACGTTCTAAAAGTTTCTCCATGAGAAGATAGGACCACAAAAGGCTAGGTCAGAAACAATTTTGAAAAGAAAATGATAAACAATAGTCAAGAGGAAAGAAAGCTATCTGTTTAGCAAAGAATGCTTTTCTTCCATTTCAGCTTGTTTCAAAGCCAAATTCAATTTCCCCAAATATCCATCTAATATTCTTATCATTGACTGCAGTTTAAAGCCCTATATCATTGGGTTCTCCTGCAACTATACTACCTGATTATACACTACTCTCCTTACAAGAACCTTTGCAAGAGAATTTTGCCTTATACTTCTTTGCATTCTCAGCATTTAGTAAGTAGTAGAGTGCCTGCACACATTAAATGCTCAATAAATGTTGATCAAGGGTGATGATGGTAAATGCCAGGCTGGTTTCTTTATTGTTTCATAGGCACATCTTGTGTTATCATGCTTTTGGCACTTTGGATTCATTGGTTCTACCATGTATGTGAGACCTTGGGCAATCACAGTAGTTTATCTTTCAGAAACTCACAGTTAGAAGGGACATTTAGTTCAGTCTGAACAAGAACCCTAGCCTTTCCTTGAATAGTCTTAATGTCTATTCTAGCTCTAAAACACTAGGAGCCTATGATTATATATTCTTCTGAGGTGAAATGCCCTTTTCAATATTTTCTATCAATCAATTCAATCAGACACAACTTTAATAGGCACCTACTATATGCAAGACATTGTGATAGGCACTTTGGATAAATGAAAATGAAATCGTTCTTGCTTTCAAAGAACTTGATTCTGTTTTCATTCTATTAATTCCAGTTTTTGCTGGAATCTCTCATACCATAAAACATCATCTGATTACTCTGGGCAACATAGAAGCTTTCTATCAATAAATGGATGAAAAAGCATTTATCAAATGCTTGCTATCTGTGTGCAAAACACTTTGAAAACTAAGCTCTGGGAATGCAAATTCTTTGAATTTTAAATTTTAATTGTGAATAATCAAACTACCAAATTAGATTATAATCTTCATGAAAAATGGAACAACACTTTTTAAAGGAGCTCTCACAATAATTAACTGAAGGCTCATCCCATAGTATTTGCTCAGTAAAAACTTATTGAAATGGATTCTCTTCTATGATTCTCTATTAGTTTGAAGATCACTAGTAGAGTGTTGATTTGACTAACAACAATGGGACTGAAACACTATGTAATATATAAGCATTTTCATAAAGATAAAAATCATTCAATAATTCCTCTATTATTATCTGACTCATGTGCTCTGGGTTATCTGAATTCTTAAAAGCTATGTCAGTGGAGCACTAATTCTGGCAGTAAAGTTGAAGTACATTCTTGACAATAGGTTCATTCAAGGTCAAGTCTAGCAAAACTTGAGGAGTATTGGTTACCTGCAGATGATTTTTTTTTGGACATAGCAGTTCACGAAACTATCTTATTAAGTCATTGCAGAGTTGAATTCTGCAGCAATGGAAGGAATACCCACACTGGTAAAACTCTTGAAGTTTTAAAGAATTCAAATTAATTCTAATTGAATGAGACATTATTCTACTTGGCTTAATTTTTATGTTTTGAAAAATATCTTCCAATCACTGCTTGTTTTCATTATGTTGCTTTTTTTATTTTCTTTTTAGAATCTTCTCACATCTTCTTTGTCTTTCTTTTAGAGATAGAAAGATATCATACCTGAATTATCTTTACCCATTTCCATACACTTTTGATCATCCCAGTTACCACCATGAATGAGGTAAGTGGGCTTTATGATTTAGATTATGATTTTTGGTTTCCATTACTGTGCTCTAACTGTCTTTCTTTTTTATTTTCCAGGACCCAGTCAATTCAAGCAACTTTGAATACTTCAGTGATTATAGTGCTGTCACTACCAGTACAGATTATTTCTTTGGTGATGGAGTGCTTTGTTTTATGGGGGATGTCAGAAACTTCACAATGTATTTTGTACCAATTGCATACTCCTTTATTTGTGTCTTTGGCCTTCTGGGGAACATTTTAGTGGCGATCACCTTTGCTTTCTACAAGAAAGCCAAATCCATGACGGATGTCTATCTCTTTAACATGGCCATAGCAGACATATTATTTGTTCTTACTCTTCCATTCTGGGCTGTAAATCATGCTACAAACTCATGGAAATTTAGCAATATTGTGTGCAAACTGACTACAAGTATATATGCCATCAACTTTAACTGTGGAATGCTTCTCTTGACTTGTATCAGCCTGGACCGATACATTGCTATTGTACAGGCAACCAAGTCTTTTAGGCTTCGAACCCGGACATTAGCCTACAAGAAGATGATCTGTCTGATGGTGTGGCTCTTCTCCATCATAATCTCTAGTTCAACTTTTATAATCAACCAAAAATATACAATACAGGGGAGGGAGGTATGTGAAGCCAAATACCACATGACCTCTGAGGCAGTCAAATGGAAAATACTCATCTTGGCTCTTCAGCTCCTTTTTGGTTTCTTTATCCCTTTGGTGTTCATGATATTCTGCTACATGTTCATTGTCAAAACTTTAGTGCAGGCTAATAATTCTAAGCGGCATAAAGCCATCCGGGTGATTATTGTGGTGGTCCTCGTTTTTTTGGTCTGCCAAGTGCCCCATAACATGGTTCTTCTGGTGGTTGCGAACAATACAGGTCGGCAAAGATCCTGCAGTGATGAGAAGCTCATAGCTTATACAAGAAGTGTCACAGAAGTTCTGGCTTTCCTGCACTGCTGCCTCAACCCAGTACTTTATGCATTCATTGGGCAGAAATTTAGGAATTACTTTCTGAAGATTATGAAGGATTTATGGTGTGTGGGCAGGAAATATAAATCAGCAGGCTTCTCTTGCTCTAAGATCTATTCAGAAAGCTACATTTCTAGACAGACTAGTGAAACCTATGAGAACGAGAATGCTTCATCTTTTACTATGTAGTGTACTATGCTTAAAATAATCCCAACAGATTTTAGAAAATTATGTCAAATAATTTTCTTATCATATGTAGTATAGTCACTTCTAGATTGGAAGTAGTCGAAGAACAGTATGGATCACTGGAAACTGCAGAAAAATAGAAATTAAAAGACCCTAAACTATTTTTAGTAAATAAGTTTAAAACTCTTGCCTAAATAAATCTCTTTCAAGCTTGAATTTCCCTCTCTTTTAATTCCTCTACCTACTCTCAAGCATTACTGTGAAGTTAAGTAATCAAAAGGCAGGCAGTAAGAATCAGGAAGCAAACAACTTAGAATATCCAAGGTAGGAAAATGTCTCCTGGTGGAATAAGAAGTGGTTATGTTTTTTTTTTTTAATTAAAGCTTTTTATTTGTATAACATATGTATGGGTAGTTCCCCAGCGTTGATCTTTACAAAGCTTTCCATTAGAAATTTTACCCCCAGTCCTCTCCCCTCCCCTCCCCTAGATGGCAGGAAGTCCACTACATGTTAATAATGCTGAAATGCTTGAGAAGTTATGCAAGAAAAATCCTATCTACAAGAAAAAAAAAGAATCAGAGAAAGGCAACACAATGCAAGCAAATGTCAATAGAGATCATGAAAATGTTACGTTGTGGTCCATATTTCATATCCCTCTCTCTGGGTGTATGTGGTTTTCTTCAGTGAACAATTGGAACTGGTTTGAGACAATTCTTTGTTGCAGAGAGTCATGTCCATCAGAATTGATCATCATGTAATACTGTTGTTGCTGTGTATGATGATCTCCTGGTTCTGCTCGTTTCACTCAGCATCAGTTCATGCAAGTCCCTCCAGGCCTCTCTGAAATCGTCCTGCTGGTCGTTTCTTACAGAGCAATAATATTCCATAACATTCATATACCATAATTTATTCAGCCACTCTCCAATTGATGGGCATCCCTTCAGTTTCCAGTTTCTAGCCAATACAAAAAGGGCTGCCACAAACATTCTTGCACATGTGGGGCCCTTTCCCTCCTCTAAGATCTCTTTGGGATATAGGCCCAGTAGAAACACTGCTGGGTCAAAGGGTATGCACAGTTTGACAACTTTTTGAGCATAGCTCCAAATTTCTCTCCAGAATGGTTGGATCCGTTCACAGTTCCAACAACAATGTATTAGTGTTCCAGTTTTCCCACATCCCCTCCAACATTCATCGTTATCTTTTCCTGTCATTTTAGCCAATCTGACAGGTGTGTAGTGGTACCTCAGAGTTGTCTTAATTTGCATTTCTCTGATCAATAGCGATTTGGAGCAACTTTTCATATGACTAGAGATGGTTTTAATTTCATCATCTGAAAATTGTCTGTTCATATCCCTTGACCACTTATCTATTGAAGAGTGGCTTGAATTCTTATATATATGAGACAATTCTCTATATATTTTAGAAATGAGGCCTTTATCAGAACCCTTAAATGTAAAGATGATTTCCCAATTTGATGCTTCCCTCCTAATCTTGTCTGCATTTGTTTTGTTTGTACAGAAACTTTTAAACTTAATATAATCAAAATTATCCATCTGGTGTTCAATTAGGAGTTCCAGGTCTTCTTTGGACATAAATTTATTCCATCTCCACAGGTCTGAGAGATAAACTATATTACGTTCCTCTAACTTGCTTACAAAGTCCCTCTTTATATCTAAATCATGAACCCATTTATATCTTATCTTGGTATGTGGTGTTAGGTATGGGTCAAGAAGTGGTTATGTTAACAGAAATTCATTAAATATTAGATGAAGAGTTAGAAGAAACTTTAGGAGATACCTAGTCCAACCCAGGAATATAAAAGTATGGATATTGAGAACCTGAGAAATTAAGATACTTACCTAAGGTCACATAGGTAATACATTTAGAACTGGTATTTCAACCCAGATTTTTTTTCCAAAGTAGTTTTAAGAACCTCTATGAATAAAATAGTCAATATTGTAGTGGACTGAAAAAAAAAACCAAACTAAAACTAAAAAAAATCTGCAAAAATCCAAAAAATCTGGTATAGAAATTTCTATTTTTTTTTGTGCTTGGTATGTTTTATAAGCAATGAGGAAATTGACTAATATTACTACTTTTAAGAACCTTATGTTCCAATAGATTTTTTTTTAATTTTAGATTTATAATTAGTGAATTTTTCTGAGGCAATGTAGAAATAGCTTTTATTTCCTCTATATCACATAGTAGAAAGACTGGGGAATTCTGATTTTTTACTCCAAGTTAGTCATTATATATGCAGTATTTGACTTCCTAGTGATTCTTTAAATGATCTTACTTTGAAAGAGAGGTTTGATCTAATATATTTTCAATTACTTTTTCCACTGTGTCTGAGAAATCACATAATCCAGATGTTTTCTTAAAATAGCATGTAGATACAGAATAATCATTGGGAAATTAAAAAAACAGTATTCTGTATGAAAAAATATTGGAATATGTATCAATGAAGAATGCCTCACATAATATTAGATTGCATTTATAGCCCTTTTCTAAGATGATGTCTAAAGATTCAAGAAATGTATAATTACACAAGAGCTTTATAAAATAAAATCTTATTACACATTTGAAAAACTTTTTACTAGACTGAGGTCTGTTGTTGAATGAGAATACCAATGATTACATTGACATATGAAAGTCTGGGAAGTTTTCACTATCCTAAGTCATCAGGTACAAGGAAATTTATCAGTAGATGACTCTGATGATGTCCTGGGTAAATAAGTGGGGTTGGCAGAGAAAGCCTGAAGTACTGATAATTTTATAATACTCCCTGAGGCAAGCAGGGATGGGCACTGATGGGGATTGACTCAGCCTTATAGTCCTTTCCATTCCTGTGGAGGTCTTAAGAAACCCCATTTTACTGTATCCAATCAGAAAGCCAAGTTATGATGTCAAACCCTTGAGATTAAATTTCCTCTATAAATCTGCCCATGGCTTATATCACCTTTTACCAAAGCCCGTTTTAGATGGCCAAGGTGTCCTACCTCATGCTATCTTTCTTTTCATCTTCTCTCCATTGTGACTTTTTCCTTATCCCATCTCTCCCCCAAGCTTCTTGGTGCCTTTCTCTTTGTTATAGCTAACTAATTCTTTTAGGATGCTAAACTCCTCTATGGATTTAGTCTGTCAGTCAATGGTGTACTTCCATCTCATGGCAATTTCCTTTTCTCCTGATTAATTGTGAGTTACACTACTAAACTTGTCTTTTCCTTTTTAAAACCCCTTTCCTTGCTAACTATTTATTCCTTGCCAAATCAATTTCTTATTTAACCACTCCTCGTGTCTATTTTACCTCTTTGTTTTTTCCATAACCTCTTCTCATAAATAAAGGGATCTTTTGGAAAGGAGAAAGCCATCATATATGTCCTGTGCCTTAAGCCTCATATTTGAACTAGGGATTGTTACCCTGATCCCATTATCTGATGTCTACATCAATCTCATAAACTCCAGTCAAAGAGAAACAATAGTTTATTCAGACAGTCTTCGATATATGACTAAGAGTATAAATGTGAACTATGAATGGAAATGTTAATTTTATTTGAAAACTAGGTCAGTGGCACTTCCTAGGTCAGTGACACATGGTCAAGGGATGGGCCATTTTATATCCATTAATTTTTCTGATAAGTGAAATAGCAATTTTTTTTGTTAAGAGGATAAGAGGTATTTTAATAATTTTTGATGGAAATCCAACTATATTCTAAATGTAATTTAATATTTACTTTGTGGCACACAGTTATCTTTCAGATTGTAAATTCTTATGCCTTCCTGAAGTCCTGTGATAGCCTCAGGGTCTATTAAAATGTGCAAGGTTATTTGTTCCTATAACTGGGAACTGACCTTTATGTTTCTACAATTCTATTGTATGCTTTTTATAGCTTTTCTGTCTCCTCATCAGCTATTATTTGTCACATCTTATTTTCAGGCTACTTGCCTCTGAATAAGTTCTCTTTTAAATTTGCTAGTTTTATTCTACTATAGTTTAACAAAGCATTTTAAATTTGAATGAATCACAAGAGTAAACAGACTCTGAATGAAAGCCTGAGGATTCTCCTTTGACAAAAGCTATAGTATACTGACTTTGTGACATCTCTTTTTAGTATTTAGGTAACTTTTGTTTTCTGAATAAATGATAATAATGTATATTTATGTACCATCTCCATGAAATTCCTAATTTGAAATCTCATTGAGGCATGAAGATGACCCAAGGGTTTTGAAGGGCTTATCAATAAAGTGATAAGTTTCTGGTAATTTCCACCAACTGAAAAGACCATGAATAGAATCCCTAGGACATACCATATCTCCTTTCTAAGGACCATGGACCTGAAGTGTGTCATGGCTCATCATTAATAATAAATTAATGGATATGAATTGGCCCATTCCTTGGCCAGGTGTTACTAACCTAAGAAGTGCCATTGACTTAGTTTTCCAGTTATTTGTACTTAATAATGGTAGAGTAGTTACTGATGATTGCTATATTTTTGTATTAGAAATTTATTTTAAAACAATTCTTTGATAAGCATATAATTTTGCCATTTATTATGGACAAAACAAATTTGCATACTAATGAGATGGATGTGCTTATTTATTTTTACATAAAAATTAAATCTTGATGCAATATTTGATACTCTTACTGTTGCCAATTTTTTTGTGACTTCCACATTCAGTTATGTGTCCCCATATGGGGTCATTATCCATAATTTAAGAAACTTTGCTCTAGAACTTAATTGTCATTTACAATACTCTTTTATAGGGAAAAAGTACTTTTAATTCAACCCAGGAAACCAGTAACAAATCTAGTTCATTTGCCATTGCCTTAATTTCTGGTGCCTTCCCTTTCCCAGATGGTAGAAACTAGGAATTCCATTCATCTCACATCGCTTTCCACCCTAATCAAAACAGTAGTTGTGGAGACTTTGCTGAACTCCTTGTGCTTTAGTAGATGAACAGGTATTCTAATTCATCCTACTGTAATTCAAGAAAAAGGCACAGGTGGATCAGTAGTTAGAGCACCAGTCCTGAGTTGGATGTGAAGGAATAATATCTTTTTTTAAAATGATGAAATTAAGGGTAGCTAGGTGGCACAATGGATAGAGCATCAGCCCTGAAGTCATCAGGACCTGAGTTCAAATCTGGTCTTAGACACTTAACACTCCCTAGCTGTGTGACCCTAGGCGTCACTTAACCTCAATTGCTTCAGGGAAAAGAAAGAAAAAGGTACAAGATTCTATCTTTTTCTGGGCAGCGGAAATTGGGACTTCTCTAGGGAAATAACAAGACTTCTGCTCCTGGATCTAAGAATTTCTCTTGTAATTCTTCCAGTAATATATGTGTAGGGATGTGGAAGTTGACATGTGTGTGTTGTGTTGTGTGTGTGTATGTGTGTGTGTGTGTGGGGGGTAATGGTGGTAGTTGATGGCTCTTTTGAGAGCTGGGACTGCTAAACTTCCAGTCCATTTATACAAAATGAAATTTAATTTAGAGCCCAAGACCTTAAAATGCAGATGCAATATTTTGACCATGGCTTCTGCAGGAGATCATTGCCTATAGGTCACAATAGAGATTTCCCAATGTCCTGCTCCACAACCCTATAGAGAGTTTTACCCTGACCTGGAGGCTAAAACAAGAAGCAAGAACAAAGGAAGAACTGGTGTGAGGAAATCAGGTCACCATTTCAAGAAAAGAGGAAATGGAAATCTTTGATAAACCAGGAGTTTAAAATTGCACTAAATTACAACTGGGATTAGTTTCTCTGATGAGGAAAAGACATGCTTTTGGTCTGGTTTTTGGATAGCCCAGAGAATAATAGTGATAATTAGATCTGAGACTATTTGTGCCTATTGATGAGATAAACATTGGAAATTTTCTATTATGCTTTCTAAGAGACAGGACTTCTCCTCTCACCTATCTACCCTAATTTATTCTTTGTTTTAACTTGACCTTACACAATGTGATGGGATTAATATCTATCCTTCACAGTCTAGGCTACTTTTTCTGTAAAAGGTAATGAAACCTATTAAAAGATTTAATTGGTCAAGGAAACTAAGATTCAAACTATTATTTCCTTCAGATGAACATAAAAACTCAGCATAGAAGGACTTCGAGGCTCCTCAGGTTTGATATATCTTGCAAACTGGGTATATCTCCTTGGCAAAAGAAAAGACAGGGAGCTGTGATTGGCTCAATCAATGCTACATTCTTGATGAAGATAATTTCCATGCTACTGAAGTAACTTTGTCTTTGGTAAATGTCAGCTTGTGACTCATTCATTCTAATCCTAATAGGAAACACCAGAATGTCATGGGTCAGGTCTGACCCAGAAGATCAGAGATAGGTAGCCATGGCCTCTTATTCCCTTTATTCTTCTATCCATAGCCTACTTGGAACTAGTACTAGTATTAAAATAGAATTTTGGGAAGATAGGGTATTGTTTTTTAGATTGACACTAAAAAGATTGGTATTTTGTCTGTCAGTTTTAATTATCTGATTGCATATGGGAGATTAGGGATGGAAAGAGAAAACCCAGAAGGGTTTTCTAAACAATGGGAGTTTATTTCCATAAAAAAATTCAAATTAGTGCTGCTGGTGCAGTATTTCTGGTTGGGAATTCAAGGAACTAAACATGATTCTTTATTTAAGGAATAAACAGAACAATCTTCAGAATCAGATCCTCCTAACACACAAGGAGTAACAGTCATAGGGATGGATGAGTGAATGAAACAGCAGCCCATTTTCCCCCATTTTGCCAGGAATGTCCATGGTGTGCCTGAAAGGGACAGCCTTGCCTTGGAAGAGGAGTGGCTATTGGAGAAGCTCCATCCACAGAAGGGAGGGGTGGGGATGAGGATTTTTGGTGGGGATGGATAGAGAAAATAAGTCCTCTTGCTCAAGGAGTGGCTGAGAGCTCAGCTTGTCTTTCCCCCAGCACCACCTTGTGGTGATATGAATCATTCTCTTTGTAAGATTCTGGTAGCACTGCATGAAACTCATTTTTATATCCTTATGGATGATTTCGAGCATCATAGCATAGCTTCAAGGCATGGGTTGATCAGTCTGTTCTAGAGTGAGAGATGCAGACACACTATCTCTACCCAAGAATCACAGATGCATACAGCTGGGTGTACTTGGAGTCCACTCTCCCATCCAACTAAGATTTTTCTTCTTCAATGACTTGATATTACTAATTAGGACAGAAAATACCATTGCAGGTGCAGATTCAGACATTTAATTATCCATTAGAGAAACACATAAAGGTCACATATGCATATAAAGTTTAACTTTATTTTATGCAGATTACTTTATGCAGATCTTTATGCAGATTATTGCATGAATACTTAAAACATCATTGCCAACAGTAATGCAATTTGGCTTTGTAAGACTCAGAGATGCAAGGGATCCAATAGATTTTCTGGTAGAAATGTCTCATTTTATAGGTGAGGAGATGGAGCCCAGGAAGATTTATAGGAGTAAGGCCCAGAATTCTAACCCAAGCCTCTTGCTTTAAATTCATTGCTCTTTCTACCACACTACACTTCTGAGGTAATAACTGGCTCTCTTAATCCAGCTCCATTAATTATTATTTCTTTGTGTTTTTCTTTAGGCCTACTTTCTACTATCCTAACTTTTCTCTCCTACACAATAGAAAACACAGTGTAATGCCAATAAGAGCTGAAGCCCAGATCATTTTAGCAGAAAAATCAAAAAGGAGATTTGAATCTTAATGAAACAGCCAACCTTTATTTTATGTGGCAAGGAACATTGTTAAATTTCCTTTATAGGTTATAAATAATATACAAATAAAATGTTACATATTATATATAATACAAAAATAATATAAAAAGAAATATAAATAGTAGAATATAAATATAATATGTAATATAAATAATATAAAGATATCTGTACCAAGGCTACTAAGAGAAATTATTAAATACTATATGGGGAAAACTTATTATTCAAACCAGGCACCTTTGAAAGAATGCTTTTTAAAGCTTTAAACATTCATCTAGCAGAATGAATCTCCTCTCATTTTGCATTTCACTGAATAGTACAGTATCAAATAATATTTGACTTTCAGTATAATTCCTATTGGGTAGTTAGGTAGTGGAGAAAGATTCATTTTCCTGGTTCAAATCTGACCTCAGATATTTACTAGCTGTATGTAATCTCAGGCAAGTCACTCAATCCTTTTTGCTTCAGTTTCCTCATATGTCAAATGAGCTAGAGAAGGAAATGACAAATGCCCCAAATATCTTTGCCAAGAAAACCCCAAATGAGATCACGAATAATCAGACACTACTGGAAAAATTCATAACAACAACAAATTCTTATTACAATATTTGCTCTTTTGATTCTTATTTTTGATGCTTGAATCAGAAAATAACTATTTTCTGTTCAAAAGTTATTACAAAATGTTGACTTCCTGGTTAAGTGAGACCAAAAAGAGTTTGTTATTTGATTACACTTCTGTTAAAATGAGGAAGTTCAATGACAAGTTTTCTTAAACTTTTCATTTTTAAAAACTATGGTCTTTTATCCTATGTACAGAAATTAATTCTATATAAAACCTTTCAGGAGAATATCTTGAAGAAATTAGAACTTAAAAGAAACCTTGGACAGCAGCTAGACCAGTCTATTTATTTCATAAATAAGAAAGATGAGGCTGGGAGAAATGGAATGACTTGTCAAAGATCACATAATTGATAATTAACACCTTTCCAAATCTAGCATTCTTTTCACTTTTTCCAGAATTCATTTTCTTCCACATCAAAATAGAGTAAAAGGAAGAAGTTTCATGGTATAACTGACTGCCAAGTTAGCAGGACTTGGGCCTCAAGTACTGCCCAGACACATATTGGTTATGAGGTATTTAAGCTTTCAATCTACCAGACAACTGTCTAATATTATAATTTTCTAGGCAGATTCCTATTTTTACTATATAAATTAAATCATGAGAATGCCCACACCTCTGACTTGAATGCATAGTTTTGTATACAGCCTCAAATATAGATAGGCCTAAATGAAATTAGCAGCTGAAATCAAAGGCAATTGATTAATTGGGGAAGATATGGGAAAGGCCTGCTGTAGTGTCTCTTTGGGATAAGAAGATGATTCTGTGTCTTTGAAGGCTAAGCAGATGGAGTATAAGATCCTATTCAAATAGAAAGAGTTCATACGTGAGTTTGGAAACATTTTTTTTTGTTTCTGTTGGAAGAGGACTTGCCTAACTAAATTTAGAGAGATTCTTTTCCTAGAGATTGGCCCTCAGGTAATACCTTTCTTAAGAGAGCAATTCTTAAGAGAGTGATTATGAATTGTGTTGGTAGGGAGAAGTAGCTGCACCAATCACACTTCTGGCTTCTTCAAATATTCAAGCAAGGGAGAATATCTGTGGGAAGACCATGTTCTGATTGGGCTGCAAATATTTGCAATTTCTGAAGTTCCAGAAAACTTCACAGAGAAGGTAAGATTATAGAAACTGTTTAAATGTTAAGAAAAGTAATTTGGTTGGTAAAAGGAAGGAAAGTAATATTTGTGGGAGGTCCATGTTCTGATTGGGTTGCAAATATGGTCTTTCCAGAAAACTTTACAGAGAAATTAAGATTACAGAAACTGTTTAAATGTTAGGAAAGGTAATTAGGCTGGTGAAAGGAAGGAAAGCAATTCTTAGTTCAAAGGTACTATTTTGGAAAGAACCTAACAAATATTTATTAGGTATTTATTATTACGGGTAAGATATTGTGTTGGCCACTGAGGAGCCAAAATCAAAACATAGTAATCACTGCCCCCAAGAAGCTTATATTCTACTGAGAAGACTATAGGATGCAAAACAAAAGGATAATTTCAAGAGATATGCCTAAAAATAGTAAAGAGACTTAGGAATGAAGAACATAAAAAAAAGGGAAGAAATAACTCAAGATACTATGATACATGAGTTTGAAAGCATAGGTGAAGACGTGGATCGTATCTCTTTTAAATGGTAAATGTACTTCAAATAGGCAAGAATGTGGCCAGAGAAAATGCTAGCTACAGAGAGGAAAAATAAACTAAAGGCTAAATCTAGAAGATAAAGGGGAAGCTGCAGCATTTTAGATGAAAGATTTAAGTCTATACTAAAATGGAGATGATATGAATTGGCACTAAGAAAAATTGCATAGAAGTGACAAAATTTGGCAGACAATTGGATGTCTATAAAGATGGCAAAACCAGGGAGGCAACCTGGTGTGGAGGATCAATCACTTGCCTTGGGAAGGAAGAACTGTATTTGAACCACCACCTTGGACACATAGTTTGTGTGATTCTTTTGCTTCAGTTCCTTCATTTCTAAAATGAGTTGGAGAAGGAAATAGCAAACCACTCCAGTGTCTCTGCCAAGAAAACCCCAAATAGAGTCATGAAGATTCAGACAGTACACGACCGAAATGACTCAACAACAATGTACAGCATTTGGCAAAACTTAAAATGTTATATAAATACTCATTGCACATATATAAACTATATCAAATTGCTTTCCCATCTCTGGGAAGGTGAAAGGAAGGGAGGAAAGGAAGGATAGAATTTGGAACTTAAAACTTTTTTAAAAAAAGTTTTAAAATTGTTTTAACATGTAATTGGGAAAAATAAAATATTGCATAAAATGTTACATATAAGTACAAGTTATAATTATAAATTAGAGATTATGAAAGTGTCTCTGTTTGATTTATTGGAGAGAGATGACATTTTCCACCAAGTTGCTAAAGTTAGACATGGGGAAAAGACTTGGTGAAGTATTTCTGGATTTACATGAAGTTTTTAGGCTTTTGTACTTTTATTTACAAAAAGCCACTTAGTAATCCTCTACTAGTATTACTACATTACCTGCTCATTTGGCAAAAGGGGCAATATGACATAATGGGTAATGGATAGAAAGCTGTCCTGGGAATTAGAAAGACCTAGTTTAAACCTATCTCTGACACAAACATGCTCTATGATTGGTCAAGTGACTTAATTTCTTAGTAATTGTGCTTTATGCAATTCTCAAAGAGTATAAGGTGCTAACTGGCTTTGAAAGAGGGCATTTCCTGAAAGAAGTTCCATATATCCAATTTTTTTTTTTAAAGGACCAGGATCCTTTATTCTATAAGAGGAAGTCATTATTCTAAGAAGTTTACTTTTTGGATGCCCAGCTAAGACAGGGAGCTCACCCATCACGCAGCTGGGAGGCAGTTCCTAAATCAGTCTAAGAATACACATTTATGAAAAATATTAAGGCATTTACAGAAGAAAAACCCAAACAAATTCTAGTTCACAAGTAGCATCTTGCACTATACCTGTTTGTGTGCTGAAATGGAGCAAAGTCATATATTTAATTCCCCAATGAGAATATAATAATTTTTTTTTCTTACACAGAAGTAAAAAACACCACTTGCTTAGACTGGTACACAGCTGCCCTCTGGTGAATATAAACTGTGTTGACCTTAAATAACTTCTAGAAGGATAAAATTGAAGCATTAATTAAATTCTAAAAGACATTCAACTCAAATAAAGCTACATTTATATAAGTAGGTAATATAAAATCAAGACATTTAGATGGCAGTGGATAGAGAACTGGCCTTGGAATCAGAAGGACTCATCTTTGTGAGTTCAAATTCAGCTTTAGACACTATCTGTGTGACTCTGGACAAATAACTTAATCCTATTTGCCTCAGTTTCCTCATCTGTAAAATTTCTGGAGCAGAAAATGGGAAAACACTCTAGTTTCTTTGCCAAGAAAACTTCAAATGAGGTCATGAAAAGTCAGAAATTGCTAAAATGACTGAACAACAACAATTTAAAATTGTCAATTCAGCAGAAATTATTTGTCAATGTGACTAAGTTTGTCTTAAAAGAAATATCTAAAATCAATAGAAGATTTGAAACTCTGGAATTGAGCACTAGTGTTGCAGTCAAAAGATGTGGATTATTGGAATTCAGCTTTGTCTCTTCTTGTCATTTTGACAATAATGAATTTACACTAAAAAGTCTCAAAGGTCTTTTCCAGATCTACAAGCCCACAGTGTTATTGACAAAAATGAAATTTATCTCCAACTGAAATTAAACTTATTAAACTGAAATCTCTTGAGGACAATTTAGAAAAGACTTAGAAGTACTAATGTTTAAAATTTTTGCTGAGAAGTACTACTAGATTTCAAATTGTGCTCCCCCCACCATCTTTAGCATTCATATTACAAATAACAACTCACCTCCAAGAGGTCCTACTCCAATGTCATATGGCGATGTGGCTGTAACCCCTGGGCTCTTTATGTCTTGCAGAAACTAAGCTCTGTCGGATTCTGTCAGGGTGGAGAATCTTTGGATAAATTCCTGGAAATAGACCATGTTTGCTGTCTTAGGACCAGCCTAGACACAAGTGAAAACATTCATCACTGGGGTGTTAGTATCAGAAATACTCTTGATATGAATGACTTTCAGTCATGACAGTTGACTAATGGGTAATGAGTTCTTTGAATGTGGCAACTCATAAAACAAAACAAGAAGAGAAAATCTTCCATAGTCCCATGTTGATCCCCTTCACCTTGTATAATGGTGATGGAAGAATTTTGAGGAAGAAGAAAGGAGTATTATGAATTACAGAGGTTTTAAGCAAACAATAAATGCTAACTTGATAACTGGTATTTTAAATGAGGTATTTGTCCAATGAGTAGAAATTAATTTTGATATTTTCTATAAATGAAATTAAAAGAGAGAAAAATATTGCCCCTAAGTAGAAAGAAAGATGACTCATTGGTTCTCCTTGAAGATGTATATAAAGGAACCTGTAGAGTTGGTTTTATCATGCATCCAAAGATAGCAAGAAAAATCACTTCATGGGATATTTGTTGTTCTTTATTGGCAGTACTTATAATGAGCATTAGAAGAAAAGATAATCATGAAGATAAATTTCACCCATGAACCAATAGCTATTGTAGAGAATTAAAAAAGCAAAGAAATTCTATGAAGATAGGACCTCCAAATTAAATCTCCATTTATTTTTAATACATGGTGGTATCAAAGTTAAGGGGAGGGGCAGCAGGGAAAATAGCAAAATATATTTTTAAAAATACAGTTCAGAATCAAGAAACAAAAAGGGACAAAATATTATAGGCTACAGAAACATCTCACACATATTTCATCAATCAACCAACAATCAACAAGTATCTATTGAGTTCTTATTATATGCCTGAGTTCAAATATGGCCTCAGACACTTACTAGCTGTGTGACCCTGAACAAGCCACTTAACTCTGTTTGCCTCTGTTTTCTCATCTGTCAAATGAACTGAAGAAGGAAAGGGCAAATCACTATAGGATCTTTTCATGGAAAGTTCAAATGTGGTAACAAAAACTCAGATATAACTGAAAAAAATGATTAAAACATGTGCCAAATACAACACTCTGCTATACCCTAGAGATACAAAAAAAAGTAAAAACATTTCCTGACCTCAAGGAGCTTATATTTGAATGAGAGAAACACTTGTAATAATTCATAAAATACAATTTAAATAGAATAGATACATAAATTTAATCATAAACCTATGCAGTTAGCTTAGTGGAAGAAGGTATGTGCAATAATAATAATAATAATAATGATAGCAACAACCAGTATTTCTATGGGGATTTTATGATTAGCAAAGTATTTTATATATGTTATTTTATCAGGGTGATGATGTCGCTCACCACTGAATAATATCACAAGAAATGAAGTTAATGATATCTTAACAGACAGGAAATGACTGGCTGACAATATAGGAGTCATTTCTGAACCAGCCATCTACATATAGAGAGCCTACTTATTAGAACAAAGATAAAAATCAGCACCAAATTACAATAAAGACAAGATGTGAAATTAAAATAACTTCACTTTAACAAATTTAATTAAATTATTGAAACATATATAGTTATGGGGATAATGTGCACATGAACTGAAAGCATCAATGATGAAACTATTACAAAGTAGAATTAGGCCTTTGTGAATGATATTCCATAATGTACTATATCTTTTACAACCATAAAGTTGATCAAAAGAAGTAAAGAATGAAAGATAGTCCTGGGCTTTGTTGTTATAAAAAAGTTTTACTTGATACAAAATATTGCCTTTTCTCCAAACAAGGTGTCTCATGCTGATGTCAAAATTATTTTAGATTCCTTCAAAGATATACCAGATATTGGAATATCTTTCAAGGAATCTAAAATAATTTTTCTGGCTTTCTTCAAATTCTAGATAAAATTGTATCTTCTACAAAGAGTCTTTCTTTATCCCCCTTAGTTCTAATGCTTTATCTCTGTTGATTATAATTTATCTTCTCTCTCTCTCTCTCAACATTAAAAAGTATAAAAATATAGATATATCGCTAATAGATAGAGCTATCTATCTATCTTGTTTGTACATAGTTATTTGCATATAACTTCCCTCATTAGATTGTGGACTCCTTGAAATCTGAGATTGTCTATTGGTTTTCTTTTTCTCTCCATTACTTAGGACAATGCCAAACACACAGAATAGGTGCTTAATAGATGTTTATTGATCAGCAACCAAGGTCAATCTTATCTGACTTCCTAGTGATCTTTAATATCAAGCAAGATACAATACAGGCAAGACATATTTTTATCAAAGGTGTTTGCTACTGTCATAATGGAGATCTAACACAGAATCCAAATTAAAAGTGCTTCCCAACTGACAAGTCTTCTAAATACTTCTATTTGTAGATGTTATTATATTGATTTCAGGAGGTCCCTGAAACACTGTAGAGCCTCATGAATGTGGTCTGATCACTTTAAAAGAATTTGTTCTAAGAATTCACACAGGAACAATTAAGTGACTGAAGAGTGCCTATTATTCATGTTTATATGCATGATATAAATGAATATTTTATAGCATTCTTCCACTAGACATATATAAATTCATCTCCCTTCCTCTCCCTCTCTGTCTCTGGCTCTGTCTCTTTCCCTCTCTCCCTCCTTCTTTCCCTCTCTTTTCCCTCCTTCTTTCCCTCCTTCCCTGTCTCATTCCCACTCTTTTTCTCCATCTCTGATAGAAACTGCAAATTGATAATGAATTTAGCCCAGAATTGCCCCATTTTTTAATCCAGCCAAGCTTCTCCACGAAGTCTTGATACAATATTCTTCCAGTTTTATGTGAGTCATTACATACTGAAGTCTCTGAAAAAATAAAATTTAAGGATTATTGAAAAGGCAATGAAGAGGTACCTGATGGGTATAGGAATGAGCTGCCTGAATTACATTATCAATAAGGAATTATAAAGGGGAAGTTTCATCTATTCATAACCCGTATTTATATCTATCTATTCAGAGAGAAAGAGAGCTATCAAAGAAATGTATCAGAAATTAAAAAGTTGGGCTACTTATATAGTGGGCATGAGGGATAAATCCTTGTGCTTGAGTGGTGTTCTTACAAAGAGAAAGTGAAGACCCTAGGCACAGTGGGTGGCAAGCTTGCAGGAAAACCTGGACAAGGATTTAAACTCAAAATTTGTCTCAATTCAACAGTACATAAAGTATGGATTAGGTGAGGGACCCGTGAGGAGGGCAATCCACTAGCCTCTAAACAAAGACCCCTCTTCCTCAACCCAGACTTTATCCAACACCATTGTTAAAATTTCATCTCAGCCTATGCTATGTGGAGCATCATGTTGGCACAGGTAGGAAAGAGACATGTTTCAAAGAAAAAGCTGCTTTGTTTTGGAGTCCCTCTGATTCTTCTGATAATCTCTATACTTCCAGTTGGGAAGCAAATGAGTAAAGAAAGGGGAAAAAAAAGATCTTTCATTTCCCCAGAGAAGCTCAAATCACTTTTACAAGGATTATCTAGTTATTATCATCATTCTTGACATTTTTGAGAATCAGTGGCTAGAGAACATTCATTTCCAATAGATAGGAAAAGAAAGGAAATACTGAATGACTCAGAGATTTGGCCAGATTTTCAAAGCATACTCAGAGGGTGGTTATCAAAACTAGTTTGAGTCTGTGACTCCTGGGTTCCTCCATTTTTTGCTCCCAAATCACTGCTGGTCTAAAACCTGAATTGCAGACTGTTGCTGTTGCTGTGACTTTGAGGGTGCAATTTCAAGCAATTATGTAGATTAACTTGCAAATTTGCACCTGATGGGATAGAGACAAGATTCAGGCCGCTGGAGAATGCCCAGAACTCGGGGTTGCCTGGATGGCCTTCCTGGATTCGGGCCAATCACTTATGACCCCAAGGCTGCTTGTGTCTCTGTGCGTTCTTCCCAGTTGTAAGATTCAGCCCCATTCTATAGCTTCAGAATCCTCTGCGAGTTCCACATCACGTTTCCCAGAACTTCGGCCCCAGACCCAAAGGAGGTAGTTCTCAAGCTTTGTAACCACAGATCAATTTCAAAAAGGCTATAGGGACAAACACCCCACCCTTTCCACTCGAGGTGCACTGTTTACAGTTACTGTGGTGACAAGAGCAGAGGCAGGTGAAAAGGAGAGGGAGGCTTGAAAGGATTTCAGTAAAAGCAATCAGCAAGGATGTTCACTGTGCTTGACATGTTCCCCAATAAACCATGTCCTAAAAGCAAGGACTTCTTGCCACCTCTTTCCCAGTAAAGATTCAGGAGGCGCGAAGTTTCAATCTGAGTCTGAGAACTGGTAAAGGTGCCTTGTGTTATTTTGATATTCTGATTTCCTCCTCTCGTTTCCTCCTTGCTCCTTTCCCCTTCACCCCAAAGATTTCCTTTAACCTTTCTTTGTGATTAGGGGCTTGTTCATATTCAAGTTTTTTTTTTTTGTTGGAAATTGAATTTTGAAGTAATTTGATAGCATGGCTGTGTTTTCCAGTAAAGTTGGCAGTATCCATAACCTTTATCTCTTTATTACTCATATCCCTTCCTTGCCTTAAACAATTCTATTCCTTGTAGTTTCTAAAGAAGCATTCAAAGCATTTTCATAGATATCATGATCCTGTAATTATATAATTGCTAAAAATGAATAGCAATAAAATAAAATTATTTGAAACAAAATCAAAATTCTAATTCCCTTCTATTTATTTGTAATAAGTAAAAGAATAAATTAAGGCAGAAGAATTTATTATGTGCCTGGCACTGTGCTAAAGGGCTTTGATTAAAAAGCTAGTTAGAATAGGCTTGTAATTATGTAGCAGAGCTGAAAGTTTCTGTTTTGCTTTTTGTTTGTCTTTTGAGTTAGGGCTTTAGTTAGGAAAAGTGGGGGAGGGAGAAAGAATATGAAGACTGAGGATATCCTCAGTTTTCCTATTCATCTCCCTCTTTGCCAGCCCAGGAATAGTTCTTGGAGTTTGTACATCAATCCAGTCATAGATTTGAGATCTCTGGAGTCAACTGTAGCTTTAAGGAATCATTTCTCAAACGTGCACTTTTTTTTCCCTAAACATTGCTGTTCTCTTCCTGCTCCCAAACCTCAAGACAGTTTTAGAGAGGTGAACTTTTTTCCCCTACTTGAGGATTAAAAAATATTGAAAAACATAATTCATCATGTAGATAGGTAATAATCTGGACCTGAAATTTAATAGGAAGAAGAAAGTGGATTAGATTATGTTTTTGAAATGGTGCTCTACTTTCAAGGATCCCAATTGTTTCCTGTTGCCAAAATCATCTTTAAAACCCTGTTTTCCCAGTGCTACTATAGGCCTATGAATCATAGAATATCGTGAGTGACCTTCTAATAACCAAAAATAACAGGTGACTCATGGTGAAATGGAAATCATGGTACTTCTAAATAAGACTGCAGCAAAATCACTAACAATGATTAATTTGTAAGAAGTGATGAAAAAGATATTACTGAGGACATATGTGACCAGAAAAGGAAGTAAACTGGTCATTTATCAAGTGAGGGAAAACAGAGAATTCTTGTGTTGAATTTCTATTCACAAAATATTGAAAGACCTGTGGGAAGACCTCTGATCCTATCAAAGGATATCATCAAAAAGATATTGGTGAATCTTCTATGGAGGATTTATGGAAATGCATGGACAAAGATCTCAGAGGAGAGGAGAGTTGAATAATTTGCAATCTATATCAGTGCTGGGAATACCCAGCTATATCTATAATATCATGGCTCCATTGAATCATAGAAACTAAATAGTAACTAAATGTAACTAAATATGTATAGTAACTAAACAATGTATAGGAAATTTTTGTAACTAGTATTGCATAATAATAATAGTAGTAATAATAATAAATAATAACTACCATTTTTATTTCATTTCAAGGTTTGCAAAGCACTCTTTGTATGTTATCTCATTGGGTTCCATAACAACCCAGTGAGATGGGTGCTATTATTATCAACTTTTTACAGATGAAGAAACTGAATGAAATTAAGTAACTTGACTACTATTATTATTATGGGAACTAGGTAAGTGGTCAGGGAACAGAGCTGAAATAATACAGGAAAAAAATTAAAGTTTATCCCAGATATTTGGATTGATGGTAGTAAAACTAAAAATTTCAAAAAACTATTTTGGTACTTGTAAAAAAGTAAGATAGAAAATTATGTTATTATAGAAGTCTTCATAGAGTAGTTATCTAGAAAGTTTTCTGAGTAATAGAAAATAGAATTAGTGTACTCTTTTAGTGATTGCAAAATATTGGATTCATAGATAAATTACAGATAATATCCCATTGTTAATAATGTAGGAGGTTATTAGATGAAGTTATAGGAATTATAGTATTTTAGAGCAGGAAGAATCTTAGAGAACATCAATTTCCCTCGTTTTATAAATGAGGGAAAAAACTTAAATGAGGGTAAGAGATTTACCCAATATCATACAACCAGTAACATTGAACCCAGATAGTGAATGAAGACATTGAACTTAGGTCTTCCAACCCTAAAATCTAATGCTATCTGATAAACTATATATTGAGAATCTGTCACTTTGTTAGTGACAATGCAGAGAAAATCTTCTCTGACTTTTTTTTTCATCGGTGAACTCTGATTTTGAATACTGAAGCCCAATGTTGTTGTCTTTTCATTTATCATGTGGTGGAAATAAAATGAACACAACTTGTTGCTTAAAAATCTTATTGATTGAATAATTGACACTATTAGAAATCATATATTAGTAGCGTTAAAAACTATGGAAGCTCTTTAAAAAAACTGGTAAAGGAAAGTTTTGAGAAAGTTAATAAGAATTCATATTTGGAATGACAAAGTCAGAGGAAGAAAGAAAGGGTAGAAAAAGGCTCAAAGTGGGAGGGAGTTAAAGATCAAAGGGAAGAAAAATTGTGAGACTTGGAGGTGAGAGAAGCAGAAAGAAGAGAATGAAATATTGAAAAGCTCATTAATATAAGCTCTCTTCTGAGGAAAGTAAGGTCTGGGGAAAACTTCCCCTCTGACTGAATTTAGATTGGCTGTATTTAAATTTCCATTATTTTTTTGACAGCTGATAAAAGATAGGTGCTGTAAGGACATCTTGGGCACATTGATGACTGGATTAAAATTTCAGAGAGACTGAGTTCAAATCCTACTTTAGAGATTTATTGGCTGTGTGATTCTGAGCAAGTTACTTCATCTCTGTTTATCTCAGTTTCCTCATGAAATGGGGATGATAATAGCACCTCTCTTCTAGGGTTATTGTGAGGATCAATTAGGAAAACATGTATAAAGCATTTTGCAAACTTTAAAGCATTAAAGTGCTAGCTATTATCATTTATAAATGACATTAAAGGCATTTTTAAATGCCTTGTCTAAGCTCTCTGAATGATATATGGAATCAAGGAATTCTAGAATAGGAAGGGACCTACACTATCAGTAGTGTCCTATACCTTCCCCATGCAAGAATTCTCTCTTACAGTACCACTGACAAAATTGTGAGTAGGAAAATTCTTTGAGAAACAACCCAGCAGATGGCTGTACTGTTCCTCTAATAACATGTAAATCTAAAAAATAGCAACAGATAGGAAATAACTGAAATTCTCTAACAGCAGGGAGGAGCATTTAAAATAGGACTTGAAAGAGAGTAGGATATAACACCTTCTGAGACACTAAACAATGAACAATATTTTAAACACTTATACATAATCCTGTCTCTTCCCTTCCTCCAATGGATGATTAGAGTCAAATCATTTGGATTGTAAAAATGACTATTGACAGTGCTAGGAATTGCTTGTTTTAATTTTAGAGATTTGTTCTCTGACATTTTTTTCTTCTCAGTTTCTCTCTCTGCCTTTTATCTGAATGTCAATCTGGCCACCCACCAAAAAGCTTCTCTCAAACTTAAAAATAATGGAGTCACCCTATTCAGATAGTAATCCTGTTTTTTTTTAAAATCAGTAATTGGGCAGATGCAGCTCTGATTGTGGAAACTGAATGCCCTCAGCATCAGTGATGTCTAAGGACCCTGTACCCAAGTTGACTGGCACATCCCTCAAAAGCAAATTACCTCTTCATGATAAGCATTTAGGAAAAACTATATCTCCATCTTCTATGAGTTTGAATGACAGTGTGACAGACACCTTTACTAAGCAGCTGGTACCCTTATGTTACTCAACAAAATGTACCTTGCTGAAGAGGAACATGGCTTTAGAGGAGGAAGCAAACCCAAATCAAATTTTTGATGATGCCCAGCAATTGAATATTTTGGCCAACTCAGTCTCAATCTCCCCATTAATGACATCCAGCAGAAATCTAACTGGGTACCTTCAGAACAAAAAAGCAAATGACCCTTCAGAAAAACTGCCTTCTGCTCCCCAGGTAAGTAGTGAATACCAGGCTCCAAATTTAGATAAAAGAAATGACTATGAAGAAGAGCCTTAGAAACCTGAGTGTTGAACTATGGGAATCCAGAGACTATTCACTGAGTCTAGGCTGCCACATAGCTCCCTTTTCTAGCCTTTTCTGTGCCAGACAGAATTGCCTTACTTGAGGGGGAAAATGGCTGCTTAGCCTCTTGCTTCATACATCCCACATAAAGAACATGACCTCTGGGTTACTTTTTCCCTTCTTGTTTGTATAACTCAGGGTGAAATAAAATTCTGTAGCATCAGGGCCCCTTTTCTCTTGTCACTAATAATTTTAATTATTAATACTTATATGATTATATAATGATATATAATATATAAATTTAAGTAATATTATATGTGGTATAATATAATAATAATTTTATAAAACTATTTTGAACTATCTTTTTATCTAAAATGTCCTTCAAGTTGAGTTGAGGCCTCTTGTCATCTGATGGATTGGGAAGCTATTTTATGTTTTCCTGTTCATACAAGGTCTGG
This sequence comes from Myrmecobius fasciatus, assembly GCA_023553655.1. Taxonomy (NCBI): domain Eukaryota; kingdom Metazoa; phylum Chordata; class Mammalia; order Dasyuromorphia; family Myrmecobiidae; genus Myrmecobius; species Myrmecobius fasciatus. The sequence continues at coordinate 36,050 of JAJPUD010014837.1, forward strand.
TCTTTGTTTATCTTCTAACCACACAGTCTATAACTTCAAAGCATCCCCCAGGGATTCTGAGGACCCTCTTCTAGGTAACTGACTTTGGTCAGCCCTTTGGCAGCTTTTTCAAAAGCTTTCATTGCAGGATGTTTTCAAAACCTACGTCAAGGTGCAAGCTCTGTTACAACAAAGCAATGCTGACAGGGGGCTAAATGTTGGCATAGGATCATAGCTTTCCTATATCTTCTTGTGTCCAACCTTCCAATCTTTTCTTGTGCTGCTTTTCTTGTGTTTTTTTAAACTTCTCAAATGGAGAATCTTGGAAGAAAATTCCTATTTGTACTATCATTTCTATTATAGCTTTTCTGTCAATAGAGAGTCAATTGGAGTATGAGAAGAGAAGAAACATTAGACTCAATGACCATTAGAATAGACATAGGACAGAAGATGAAGATGGAATGAGAGAAAGAAAAAAGCAGCAGGCAAAGCCTGAAGGGAGAAAGGTGCTAATTCAATAGGAAAACTGGAAATATGAGACTAGAGCTTAAGTACCATGAAGTATAATTGCTAATTTTTGAACAGGTGAGTTGTGACTGGAAGATAGGTGGTAGGATGATGGAGAAAGAGGAGTGATGGTAGTTGGATAATTTCTTATTTTTTTTAATAAAAAACTTGTTGCTGTTTTTTTTTTGTTTTTGTTTTGAATATGTTCTACATCTGTCCCCCAACAATGATCTTTCCTTTGCAATAAAAAGAAATAGCTAAACATAAGCAATCAACTCAGTGGCTACATTTAATAGTTCATCTCCTATTCTATACCTGTAGTCTCCCAACTCTCTGTCCTAAAAGGAAGAAGATACATTTCTTTAATTCTTCTCCAGAGCCAGACTTGGTTAAACTATTATTCAGGGTTCAGTTTCATTTGGTTTTAACAAATTTATTAAGAACCTACTGTGCATATGATACTGTGTCAGAGACTGAAGAACTGTTAAAATTTTTATTTTTGTTTCTTCATTTATGAATACATACTTTCCTCTTTACTCTATATTGTGAGCCATCCTTTGATACAATAACTTAAAAAAAGGAAAAAAATGGCATTTTAAAAAGAGTAAGATGGTAAAAAGGAATTTCAAGCCCATTCACTGGAAAAAGAGTAGTTAAAGGAAATTGGACTCTACCAACTCAGAGAAAGGAAGAAGCTAATTAATTAAGAAATACAGGTGGCTTGAATTACAGCCAGGGAGGAAGAGCCAATACTTTAAGGAAGAAAAAAGGTAGGCATCTGTTACAAAATACTAGAGACAGCTAATCCTTAACCAACTAAAAGAAAAAGAAGCAGAGATGACCTTTTTCAATTTTCACCCATCCTTTTATTTTTTCCTCATAGAACTACTAAATCCTAAAATTGTTCCCTTCAGATTTAATTTTATCTTTTCTGATTAATAAGCATTCATTTTCTCTCAATCCCAGTTCCATCTACCCACTGAATAATAAAAAAGAAAAAGAAAACCCTCATATGTGTATAATAAAATAAAACATATTCCGATACTGCCCATATCCAAGAATGTGTGTCTCATTCTTCATTTTAAGTCCATCACATCTCTGATAGGAATTGGACACTTCTTTGATCCTCTGGACTCATGATTTATTATCACATTGATCAGAGTTCGAGAGTTTCCCAAAGTTATTTTTCTTTAAAATGTTATTGTCATTGTATAAATTGTCCTCTTATTTCTGCCCACTTTACTATATACATGAATTCATAGAGCTCTTTCCAGTTTCATCTGAAATTTTCTATTTTGGCATTTCTCATGGTACATTAATAGTCCACTACAATCATATGCCATGGTATGTTGAGCATAAATAAAATAAACTGTGGATTAATTTAGCTTAACATATGATGATAAAACCCTTTTACAATGTTGTTGCCAGAAGATAAAGGTAACATGAATAAGAGAGTAGTGGAAAGACTGTCGAACCAGGCATTTAACATTACCACTTCCCCCAATACTTTCTGCCTATTTTTCAGTGTAAAATATATTAGTTTTATATATATATGTATATATAATATACATATATACACACATATATATATGTGACTTTAGGTAAGTCATTGAACTTCTCTGAATGGCAGCTTCCTATTCTGTAAAATGACAACCAAATTAAATAACATGTAAGATTAACTAATCAACAATCAGCAAGTATTGATCAAGTGCTTACTATAAACTAGGCCAGTCAGATGCAAAATCTCAAAAAATAATTGTTATTTCCAAACAGTTAATATTCTATTGTGACAGAAAATATGTATATATGTAGGCATGTTGAAGATATATATATGTGTGTGTATGTGTGTTCATGTGTACACGTATATATAATCCAAATTAATACATGATGGAAATATATAATTAATTAGAGAATGAGGTCATCAGCAATTGGGGTCAAGAAAAATATTGTGTAAAAGATAGTGCTTGAGCTGGGCAAAGAAGGAAGAGAGGGATTCTATGGAGTGGAGGCAAAGAGGGAATATTTGACTGGCATGTACAATGTCTAATGCAAAATTACAGAGATAGTAAATGAAGCGTCCCATCTAAATAACAATGAAGAACAATTTAGCCAGATGTAAGACCAGGAAAGGGAATAATAAGTCTGTAAAGATAGGTTAGAGTTAATTTATGAAGAGCCTTAAAAGCCAGACATAGAGCCTTCATCATCATCAATAGGGAGCCAGTAGAGTTTGATTGATTGTCATCCTTTGTCCTTGAAGAGGACCAAAAATGACATCACCATGTTGGGATCAAGATATGATGTGTCTGACTGACTATTCAGACCAGTATGTCCATATGACCATTTGGAATAGACATGTCTAAATTTGCACATCTACATTCTGAATAGGAGAATGAAATAGTCAGATCTTCACTAAAGGAAAAAAAAACACACTTTAATTGATAGACATAATGACTTTCAGTATGGTCAAAGCAGTAGTGGGTAAAAGCAGTAGTGTCATGACATCATTGGCATTATGTGTATATATCATTTTGGTTTTCAGATCACAGAATCACAGGAACAGATGATGTACCAGCAAATGGAGCAGCTACAAAGATTGGTGGCAGAACAGCAAAGAATTATCACACTTTACCACTCAGGTTGTACTCTTATGGCAAGTTAGTGAATAACACTTCTGCCTTATAAGAGCCAATGTGTTTTATCTTGAAAGAAAATGCTGTTGATTTTGGCTTAAAGATTTTGATGGGCATTTTAAATGTGATGACTCCATATTGTGCTGCTAATGCAGCCACTGGGTAGCTAGGTAGTTCAATGGATAGAATTCCAGAAATGGAGTCAGAAAGACTCCTCTTTCTGAGTTCAAATATGGCAACAGACACTTACTAGCTGTATGAACCTGGGCAAGTAATATAGCCATACTTGCCTCAGTTTCCTTATCTTTAAGATGAACTGGAGAAGGAAATGATAAAAACACACCATTATCTCTTCCAAGAAAATCCCAAATGGTGTCACAAAGAATCAGACCAGACTGAAAACAACTGAACAAAAATTGTATCCACATTCTGTACCAGTTTTTTTTT
>JAJPUD010014838.1:0-28155 GCA_023553655.1 Myrmecobius fasciatus
CACAATCCCCCTATCCCAAACTTGCCAATTCCTACTAATGATTTGGCATGTAAATAAGGGTGTCAGGTTTAAATGTCAAACAAAACATTTTAGTAGAGGTAAACAATAAAAGACAAGGATTGTGATAATGTAAAGAATACCTCTGACATTTGTTTTATGGCCATTTTCTGAACCTTAGTTTCCTGATTAGTAAAAAGCAGGTGACACCTAAAGATCTTAATAATGTTTACTCCTTCAGGAGAGGGACCATTTTTGCCTTTCTTTGTATGGTTCCTGGCATACAATATGTCCTTCATAAATATTTGTTGATTGTGAAGTCATAGGATTTTTATGAACACCAAATGAAATAATGTATAAAAAACATTATGTAAATGTCAAAGTACATTACAAAGTCATGTCAAAGCAAGAGATGTCATCATTATTGTTAAGTCATAATGCTGTAGTGAAACAAATTCTATGAATTTTAGATACCACTAAAAAGCCTGGGCTTCTTGAAAACACCTCAAAGAACTGCAATAGTCGCAGGATGAGATATTCAGTCTCATTAGCTCTTTGGCGTTTGTTTTCCTTGGAAACATTGCTTCAATTTAAGTTTAAGTGAGTTTCAATTCTTTTCATCATTATCGACAGTCAGCTTCAATTTAGTATCACCAAATTATATTTATTCCTGCTTGCACCTCCCTAGTTCAAAAAGAAAGAAGATATTTTTTAACACAGAATTTACTATTACCCTCTAATTTTTAGCTGAGGAAAGATAAAGAAGTCTTGTGTTCCTTTTTTTCTATTGTAATGTAAGTACACTAGTCTATTTCTAGTTAGCAACTGCATATAAAGTGAGAACTCTAGATTAAAAAATAAAATAAAATAAGACTTCTCTTTTCTACTGTATTTTCACCAGTCCTGATATTTACTTCAAATTACTTTCAGGAAAACTATAGTTATCTGTTTCTCTTATCAACTTCTGCTCATTTAATTCTACTGGTCACTCAGAGAAAGTATTATATTATATATAGTCCAGGCATGTTTAAAGTCACCATGTTGATAAGGTATTTTAAGCTTCTTTTTTTTGGGGAAAAAAAGTCCCTTTTATTTCTTTTCTATTTCTCTTTAACTAACTTCTTTTCCTCTAGAGGTAATTCTACCAGATATTCCCATCTTCCCTAACTTTTCTTTCTTACCCATGTCTTTCAAAAAGCAGTATGGTTTGGGAATATGCCTTAACATCTCAGAGATGGCCCTAGGAATTCATGTTAACTATGTCTGTAATCTTATTTTTACCATCTCACCTCTGGGGAGATGAGAAACGGGGATTCATTTAAATAAGGCATAAATGAAAAAAAGATTAGGTGTTCACTTGCATTTCGTCATCCTTGGGAGAACATTCATTATTTCCTGTTAGCAAAATACTATCAAAATACTATAGAGGGGAAAGGAAACAAAACTGAAACAGCACAAAATGAAGCTATACTCACATCTATGGCATCCCTTTCAAAAATACGCAATTGCAAGAAGAGTTCAAGTTTGATCTTTCGTTCCTGAAAAAGTTCCTCCATCTGAGACTGGGCCTCATCCAGCTGCTGCAAGACTGTCTCAATATGATTGATGGAGCTGTTGTGAGGAGTTTTGTTACTGGAGATGGCAGAATCTCTGTTAAAGAGCAGATGAGGGAAATGGGGATTTAAAAAAGACAAACAGGAATTGAGTGAGAAAGTTCTACATTGTTACCAGCACAGGACCAGATCCGGCAACTAAAAACCTCAGTGGGAAGAAAGCTAGCAGGAAGTTGGACTTCTTGTCTTAACACATGTAATAAGCTACTATCCTCAACAACAAAGTTAAGCTTCTGTCCCTGAGCAATCCTGTCAAAATATCAGGGTTTAATTTTTTAGCTTTCAGTTATTATACTGGTTCAAATAATTCAATTTTATTTTTCAAAAATGACTGAATTTCTTATCCCCCACTTCTTTTTAAAAATTAATTAATTATATATCTATATATATATCTATATATATATACACACACAAACATATATTATATATATATATATACACATACATACATACACACATATAAACACACACACTTTCTACAATTTAAGATTTAAATTTTTTTTGGGGGGGACATTAAACTTTAGATGAATCAAATAAACAAGTCTTAAACATCTACTATGTATATAGACTTTTTTTTTACTTAAACATTCTGGGGAGAAAATATAATTCTCTTATAAACTTAACAAGATCTTGTAAAGAACTGAATTGAGTGAATGAAATCTAGAGAATGAAATTTTTAAAAGAAATGAAAAGTAATACTATGTTTTATCTAAGAGAGGGACTTTGCCATGCCAAAGGGGAAAAGGGGGAAAAACACCTTATGATTTTAGTAAGCATCACATATGACATATGGGTGAATTAAACTTGACTATTGCCTCAATCTGAGTTATAAGAGGGTGTTCTGGAAAGATAGGTGTTTCTCACACTTGACCAAGGTAATTTATACTATCTTTCTCACTTGACAGACAAGTTCTGAGTAGACTCAGGTGAAAATATACATAAAATATAAGTTTTACATTTAAAACGGGTAGGTATTAGAAGAAAAGATTAAATTATATATATATATATATATATATATATATATTTGAGGGGGGGTCCTATATAAGGGCAGTGATATGGGAATGATAAGATGATCAAAATGCATATAAAAGAGGGAAAGAAAAAGAAGAGAAAGAAAAGAGAAGATATTAAAAGATCAAGAAGGGAGGGAAAAGATGAGAGATTCTTAATTGTTCTCTATATCCAAAGATAACACTGAAGATGATGCAGGAGGGTTAAGGATAATATACAGTGACTACACAAAGGAAGTATGTTGCCAGGATTTCACGATCCATGGGTTATGAAATGAAAAGGGAAAAGGTGGAACTCACCTCAGCTGTTGGATGAGATCTTCGCCCTCCTTGATCACATTGACTGTGACCTGCAGGGTAGTCTGCTGCTGTTGGCCAAAGCGTTTGATCAGATCCTGAACAGCCTCTACTGACTCCGCGTAAACATCATCCAGCAGCTCTTTCTGTAACTCTTCTAGCCATGTCCAGAGCTAGGAGGGGGAAAATGAGAATAAACTGCACAATGAAGTGGAGGTTCCCGACTTGACTACTAGGCAGAGGCTGGCTGACTTCAGAGAGAGGGGGCTGGTGCTACAGCTCTGTGTGACACTGACTGGGAGGGAAATGGTGGTATAATGCTCCCAGAGAGATGGAAGGAAGGAAGGAAGGGAGAAGCATCCCAACAACAGTCAAACTGCCAGAGTGACATATGTACAAAAAAAATCCCAATGCCACAGAGCTCAAATTGTATGTGTATGTATGTGTGTGTGTGTGTGTGTGTGTGTGTATTTGTGTGGGAGAAAGACAGGAATAGAGAATCAGAGAAAAGTCAAAAAATCAGAAACAAGGATATCAGAAAAAAGATAGAAAAAAAGAAAATTTTATAAAAAAAAGAAAAAAGAAAATGAAAGCATTCTTTCTAATTTTTTTTTCCATGCTCATTTGGGAGTACAAAGTAAAGAAAGTCCTCAACTGGGAGTACAAAGTAAAAAAGACAAACTCCTTTTAATAGAAGCAACTGTTAAATGTTTAAGTGACAAATCCTGAAACATTTTATTTTTTGTTGTTCATTCATTTTCAGTTCTGTCTAAATCTTTATCATCCAATTTGAATTTTTCTTGACAAAGATATTAGAGTAGTTTGCAATTTACTTCTCCAAATCCTTTTTACAGATGAGGAAACTAAGGCAAACTGTGTTGGATGACTTATCTAGGGTCACATAACTATTATATGCCTGAGGCCAGATCTGAACTCAAAAAAACATCTTCCTGAATCTAGGCCTGACATAGTTGTTGTCCAATATGATTATTTAGTGGTTGGTTATTTTCTTTTACAAATGGGGTCAGGAAGAGTTGGATACAAGTGCAAACAACTTTACAAAAACAACTATTTTACTTCATTATTTTCAAAGTTGTTACAATAATTGGTTAGTTCCTAGATCATTCTTCTGAATAAAATAGGCAAATTATACTTCCTAGAGCTATAGAAGGAATAGATTTGGAAGTTTCTAATAGTATCCCCTGTCTTAGAAAGGGATTATATAGCAGCTTAGTTTCAGTGAGACCACAACAAATCAATCTCTGTGTAAACTCCATTATGAAAATTACCTGCTGATAAAACCTACAAGGGATCCTAGAATTTAGGAAAGTAACTTTAGTCCAACTGTGGATTTAATCTACCATTTTAGTTTTATAGTAGCTGAGGATTTACAATTTACAAGTGTTTTTTTGAACTTCAAAACAATGCTCTTTTCACTAAGACCATACATTCCCTTCAAACGCCACACCTCCAATACATTTTAAAAGCATTTATTGCAACTATTATTTCAGAGGTCACATGGGAGTTAAGTAGATAAGGATTACTTGTAGCAACTGTGCAGCAATAATAACACTGAGTATCATGCTGCTGGGAAGATATAAGTAATTTGTTCACTTTCTGCATTTACATTAATTAATTAATTTGGACCTCTGTGGTACCATTTGAAGTAGGTAACATAAAATTAAAATTTGAAGAAAGAATTGAAGAAAGAAGTAAAAGTGAATACCTTAACAATAATATAATACAACAATTTTGTATATTTTATATGTGAAATTAAAGGCACATAATCACACATCAGTTAAGATCTATCAACCAATTTAGATTCATAAGTGTGCAGCAAATTAGCAAATTGGTTTTTTTCCTAGGTTGACTTTCACAGATTAACTACTGTCCACATTCAAGGCTAATAGGACATCAAAACCGTTGTATTTTTGTTGGAACAATTTATATGGATGTTTAATATTTGTTTTAAAACTGTTGCTAAAAAAAATGAAAAAAAAAAAACTGTTGCTAAACTTAAAAATGAACAAATCCACAAGGAACAAAAGTATTTTTGCTTGCCAAGAATTAGATAAAACAGTAAACAAATCATTAGTTCAAAAATTCTGACTGAGAGATCTTAGACACTTCATATGGATTTTATAACTTCTATTTTCAAAAGAGAAATTTAAAATCAAAATTAAAACTATACAGTTTAATTATTATTTAATATTATACAGAGGCAAATCTATTTTACACCTCTTACTGGAAAACTGGTCGTAAGTTACATGTATTTAATATGAGGGTGTAGGGAGAATCATTTTTCGTAGCTGAGTCAACCAGAATCCTAAGGGTTTATTTTCCTGAAAATTAATGCAAAAACAATTGTTCCTTTTTGTATTTTTTCTCTCCATTAATTTATGAACTATACAGATGAAAGGAACTAGACAGAACAGTTAGTTAGACTAACAAATTACCATTATTTAAAAAAATGATGGAGACAGTATAAAGCAACTTGCTTAAAGTTCCACAGCAGAAAAGGAACCAAGTCCTCTTAAATTCCTGTCACGTTCTTCTCATTATATCATATTTACCTTGAATTTGGAAAACTCACAACAAATATCTCAAAGTGCTAACTATAAAAGTTTAAATAAACATGTGTACATGTCATGTTAATGATATCTGTTTCTATAGTAGTAAATAAGCTGGACAGTATGTATTTTTTTTAAATTTTGCCCTAAATTCTTTGCTAACTCAATTTACAAATGAAGGGACAAAAAAAATAGTATAGACTTCTTCTATTCTCCTTAATATTTTTATTTCCTTTATTTCCCCCTTAACATATCATGCAATTATTTTTTCTTTACAAAATAATTTTCTCAAGGCAGATGAAGGTGGCCTGGCTGAACCAGATCTAAAACTATATTATAAAGCAGCGGTCATCAAAACCATCAAAACCAAACTGGCTAAGAAATAGAGAAGTGGATCAGTGGCATAGGATAGGTTATCAGGACAATCTAGGCAATAACCTTAACAATTTAGTGTTTGATAAACCCAAAGACCCCAGCTTTTGGGATAAGTACTCACTATTCGGCAAAAACTGCTGGGAAAATTGGAAACTAGTGTGGAAGAAATTAGGGCTTGACCCATACCTAACACTACATACCAAGATAAGATCTAAATGGGTTCAAGATATCGATATAAAGAGTGATATAAGCAAATTAGAGGAATGTAATATAGTTTACCTCTCAGACCTGTGGAGATGGAATAAATTTATGTCCAAAGAAGATCTGGAACTCCTAATTGAACACCAGATAGATAATTTTGATTATGTTAAGTTAAAAAGTTTCTGTACAAATAAAACTAATGCAGACAAGATTAGGAGGGAAGCATCAAATTGGGAAATCATCTTTACATTTAATGGTTCTGATAAAGGCCTCATTTCTAAAATATATAGAGAATTGTCTCATATATATAAGAATTCAAGCCACTTTTCAATAGATAAGTGGTCAAGGGATGTGAACAGACAATTTTCAGATGATGAAATTAAAACCATCTCTAGTCATATGAAAAAGTTGCTCCAAATCACTATTGATCAGAGAAATGCAAATTAAGACAACTCTGAGGTACCAGTACACACCTGTCGGGCTAAAATGACAGGAAAAGATAACGGTGAATATTGGAGGGGATGTGGGAAAACTGGGACACTAATACATTGTTGGTGGAACTGTGAACGGAGCCAACCATTCTGGAGAGCAATTTGGAGCTACGCTCAAAAAGTTATCAAACTGTGCATACTCTTTGACCCAGCAGTGTTTCTACTGGGCCTATATCCCAAAGAGATCTTAGAGGAGGGAAAGGGACCCATATGTGCAAGAATGTTTGTGGCAGCCCTTTTTGTAGTGGCTAGAAACTGGAAACTGAATGGATGCCCATCAATTGGAGAATAGATGAATAAATTATGGTATATGAATGTTATGGAATATTATTGTTCTGTAAGAAATGACCAGCAGGATGATTTCAGAGAGCCCTGGAGAGACTTGCATGGACTGATGCTGAGCAAAATGAGCAGAACCAGGAGATCATTATACACAGCAACAACAAAATGATCAATTCTGATGGACATGGCTCTCTGCAACAAAGAAATGTCTCAAACCAGTTCCAATTGTTCACTGCAGAAAGCCATATACACCCAGAGACAGGGATATGAAATATGGACCACAACATAACATTTTCATGCTCTCTATTGAGGTTTGCTTGCATTGTGTTTTCTTTCTCTGATGTTTTTTTTTTTTTTTTTTGTAGATAGGATTTTTCTTGCACAACTTGTCAAGTATTTAACATTATTAACATGTAGTGGACTTCCTGCCATCTAGGGGAGGGAGGGGACTGGGGGTAAAAGTTGTAATGGAAAGCTTTGTAAAGATCAATGCTGGGGAACTACCCATACATCTGTTATACAAATAAAAAGCTTTAATTAAAAAATAATAATAATAATAATAATAATTTTCTCATTTATGCCATCATCACATTCTCCTTACAAGACTCACACACAATGATTGTCTAACAACTACTCCTGAGATATTAAAACCCTCAAAGTAAAAGATGGAGATTATAATTTCAGACAGATGTGCCTTATCTACTATCCTTCTAAAAGGATAAGCAGAATAGCCATATATAGTTGTGTAATGGTTATATGGAAAATAAAATAAGAAATAAGGTAAGTAAACAGTTTACTTACCTTACTCTATCTGTCCTAATACTTAAACCTCTTTCTCTATTCTGGAAATGCCTGAGTGAATAGTCCTGTCACTATTTATTTGTTAATTTAAAGGTATCCTCCAATATTTTTCTGTACTAAGGAACATATTGGAAGCTTCAAAAGGAAAATGAGTTTTCCTTTGGTGTACACTTGGTCTGTTCATCAACCCCCAGAGCTGGTGTTGGGCAGAAAGTGATGAATACATAATGAATTTATACAAGAATGTTATATACTGTATATTAAACACACATACCCTGTCATTCCTGTGAATCTGGAAATGGGACTGTCTCAAGAATATATTTTTATATTCAAGTACTTAAAAGAGTTTAGTGATATAAAGAAATATTGTTTCCAAAAGCACATCTTAAAAATAATTTGGCTACAACTTTCATTTTGAACTAAATGTAAGATAAATTTAAAAACAAAAAAATTTCTTAGAAATAATAGCATAAATACAATTAAAATTGCAGGGATTCTTGTTTTTCTATAACTAGGATTTTTAAACTTTGAAGGGAATGGTAGATTGGGGATTGATAGATTGAGATGGGGGATAGGGAAGAGGAATAGGAAATGTGATGCCTGGAAATTTTCTCAGGTACAAAAATATTTAGTTATGCTCTCATCCCATCTCTTCCAACCTGTAAATCACTTCTCTCTCAGTCTATCTCTGAGCAATTTATAATTTTCTTCAGCATTTATAGTTTACTTTGTGTATACAGAGTGGCCCAAAAGTCTTAGTGCAGTTTTTAAAAGTTTTAATAGCTTAAATCTGCATTAAAACTATTGGGATACTCTGTATTTGTCTGCTTATCTGTAGTATGTTCTTTGCCTTTCTCCCAATACCCAGCACAATATACACAACAGAAAATTAATACCTATTTTTTGAATGAATAAAAAAAATATAAATCCTTGTCACAAAAAATAAACCTTAATATCTTAAACGTTGGTGAAATGAAACTTTAAAGAAGTTAACAAGGAACTTTAGAAAACAACCATTGTTAATTTTTTTTTTAATTCCCTTTTCCTGGACCTTTATAAAATGTTTTTTGGAATCCTAACAATAGTTTACCACATACCACTGAGGTATACATCCCAGATTTAATTTTTTTTTCACATCTAAATATAGTAACGTCTGAGGAACAGCTGTTAGTATCAGTCTGTATCCTGTATAAAATGCTTCCCTGAGTTCTTGGGGGGCTGCCATCAGTACCTGTAGTTTTACTTTTTTTTCTTCTTAAAAAAATTGCTTATTCATTGCAACATCCTGGCAATTTCAATATGTTTCGATGGTGGACCTCACCCTAGATTAACTGTTGGCCCTGTGAAACTACCAAAGAGTGACGGAAGAACCCACAAAGGAACTGACCCCAGGGTTATGCTACTGAAGAAAGAAAAGGCGAAAAGAAGGGTAAAGGAAAGGGCCTTTAACCATTATGTCACTGTGCCTAAATGATATTCTTCCATTTAAGAATTCTTTCTATTTAATAGACAACAAATAAAAGATTTTTGTTGTTGCTTTGTTTTTTGTTAAATCTTATATAAGGAGCAATGTGATATCACTGAATAACTGAAATTTTACAAAAATGACTCAAAAATATGATTTCTATTCATTTTGCTTTGCAGGAGGAGGCACCATTTAAAAAATTTCTTTGTGCATACTGTTGAGTTAAAAATAACTGAAAATTAGTCTCTTCCCAAAGGAAGAATATTATTCATCCCTACCTTCAATTTTTACCCAAAAAGTGAAAATCAGAAAAGGACGTGGATTGAGCCATACAGTAAAAGGGATAACTAATGAACTGATGACCTACCATTGACAGCATCTACTGAGAGTTAAAAGATCTAGAGGAAAGCCTTTGGAGTAATTGATATATGTTTTTGATTAATGTTATAGGACATGAAAAAGAATTACATATGAAAAGGTGTAGCTGGATTTCAAACTCCATTTGTGATAAACTTCAAACATTTAATTTTGGCAAGATGAACCTCTTTATCATAAGAAATTCATCCCAAATATAATAAATTTTTTTTTGAAAAAGTGATCCTATTCTGGATCTTTTTCAGACTCTATTCCAAATCATATTAAAAGTTTACCAGAGGATATAAAGAGTGATTTTATAAGTAAATTAGAGGAACGTAGTATAGTTTACCTCTCAGACCTGTGGAGATGGAATAAATTTACCTCCAAAGAAGAACTGGAACTCTTAATTGAACACCAGATAGATAATTTTGACTATATCAAATTAAAAAGTTTTTGTACAAACAAAACCAATGCAGTCAAGATTAGGAGGAGGGAAGCAAAAAATTGGGAAATCATCTTTACATTTAAGGGTTCTGATAAAGGTCTCATTTCTAAAATATATAGAGAATTGTTTCATATTTATAAGAATTCAAGCCATTCTCCAATTGATAAATGGTTAAAGGATATGAACAGACAATTTTCAGATGAAATTAAAACTATTTTTAGTCATATGAAAAGGTGCTCCAAATCACTATTGATCAGAGAAATGCAAATTAAGACAACTCTGAGGTACCACCACTACACACCTGCCAGATTGGCTAAGATGACAGGAAAAGAAAATGATGAATGTTGGAGGGGATGTGGGAAAGCTGGGACACTGATGCATTGTTGGTGGAGCTGTGAATGGGTCCAGCCATTCTGGAGAGCAATTTGGAGCTACGTTCAAAAAGTTATCAAATTGTGCATACCCTTTGATCCAGCAGTGTTTCTATTGGGCTTATATCCCAAAGAAATCATAAAAGAAGGAAAGGGCCCCACATGTACAAGAATGTTTGTGGCAGCCCTTTTGTAGTGGCTAGAAACTGGAAACTGAATGGATGCCCATCAATTGAAGAATGGCTGAACAAATTATGGTATATGAATGTTATGGAATATTATTGTTCTGTGAGAAATGACCAGCAGGACGATTTCAGAGAGGCCTGGAGAGACTTGCATGAACTGATGCTGAATGAAGTGAGCAGAACCAGGAGGTCATTATTCATGGCAACAACAATAGTATATGAGGATCAGTTCTAATGGACATGACTCTCTTCAACAATGAAATGCTTCAAACCAGTTTCAATTGTTCAGTGAAGAAAGCCATATATACCCAGAGAGAGGGGTGTGAAATGTGGACCACAATATAACATTTTCATGATCTCTCTTGATGTTTGCTTACATTGCTTACATTTCCTTTCTCTGATTTTTTTCTTGTAGATATGATTTTTCTTGCACAAAAATGATGTGTGGAAATATGTATACATATATTCAATTTGTCAAGTATTTTAACATAATTAACATGTAGTGGATATCCTGCCATCTGGGGGGGGGTAGGGGAGAAAAATGTGTAACCGAAAGCTTTGTAAGGGTTAATGTTAAAAAATTACACAACATATGTTTTGCAAATAAAAAGTTTTAATTAAAAAAAATTTTTTTAAAAAGTTTACCAGAGGCTCACCCCTAGAAGTTTATACTAGAGAAACAATAAATATTTGAATTAAGAATGATTAAATCAAAGTTTTCTATGTCCATTTCATAACAACTCAGTCAAGAAACATTTAAATACTTAAAACTAGTATTAGAAAGACTGAAATATACCTGTCTCCTCCTTTCAAAGAGCTTACATAACATGTAAATAATTAGATAAGAGAAATATACTGAGTAGACAGAAAATAATTCAAGAGAAAAAGAAAAAAAAAGTAACTGAAAAAAAAATCATAAGCCCTGGATTTTAGTTCCACATCTTCCACTTAAAACACTGAGGAAGAACATACTAGTACTTTCTGATCAATGTCTATAAAATATAAATGTGTGTAACAGTGCTGTGAAAATTTTCAAATGTCATATAAAAATAAGCTATTACATGATGAAATCATTATGGTTTTTTTCCACTAACCCCCCCCAAAAAAAAGTCCTCTCAATTTTAAGGTAAGCAAGTAGAATAAGGTTGGGCTAGTAAATAAAAAAGTACCATTTTCCAGGAGAATCACGAATAGGTATTTTTGGCCATAGTTTCTTAGCAGAGTTTCGGGGTCTTGAAGATGGAGTTGAAGAAAAGGGAGAAGGACAATAGTTTATCTATAAGCTAGGGTTACCAAGTGACTACCATCTGAATGGATTTGCTGATGAAATTATCAGAAAAACCAGGGGCATTCCTTATATATGTAATGTATTAAGGTTTGATTTGTTTTAAATTCTGTCTTTTGTAATCCTTCTTGTAACCTAGGAAGGAGTAGGTGCTATCCTGAAATTATCATCTAATCATATTATAGATAAAATACAGTAAGTTGTACAGAAAATATAAGCTAATTTACCAACTAGTGAAAGTAAAAAGACTCAGCAACATTTCCCATTTACCTTAAAGTCTGAAAGAACCCTTAGATACTGTTAGATGGGACAGAGGGGGGAAAGATTCTGAGGGGATAGAGGAGAATGAAGGCTAGTTTCAAGAGGGTGAAAAGTAGAAGTTAACCCAAGGTGATGAGAAAAAAATGATATTTTTGGATCTATCCAAGAATATTAAGTACAAGGAGAAAAGATGGAAAGGATCAAGGATAAATAGGTAAAAGAGGTGTAAGAACTTTTAAAAAGGGCAAAAGGAAAGTTAAACATGAGAATAAGATAAGGTTTGCAAAAAATGTTTTTAAAAGACCAAAAGAGCTTTTCTGGCCTTTTAAGGACAAAAAAGTAAACAGGTTGCTAGTAGTCTCTCTTATCTCTCTAATTATCTTTGTGCATAAAAATGTCCTCTCTCAATCCCCCAAATAGAGTATAACCAAAGAGAAAAAAGAGAACATTTGGGTTTCTCTATTTCATTGCTTTGTGTACTATTAATAAACCCATATAGAAGATATGTAATGTTAACAGAATGAACTACTTAACTACATACATTCATACATATATATATGTATGTGTATGTATGTATTTGCTACTGACTTTTCCATGAAGCTTTTTACTTTTTACAAACCAGAAAAATTAGGAAAACAAAATGTCTGGACTCAGTAAGAAAGCACCTACCGTAACCACTTTGATAGCACTCAAATTGTCATTTCCATCACCCATCTCCTGCTAGACTTAACGACAAAAAGCCATGACCAGTAGCCAGAACCAGCTGTTTAGGAGGAAGCCTAGTATCAGAAGAAAGAGCAAGGATTTCTAGGACCATGGTGCAAATCAGAATTAAAGAGCAAAGGGGGAGTTGGCTGAGGTTGGTGGAGACAACTTAAGTTGAAGTTGGGGAGTTCAAGCTGGGTCAAGGAAAGCAGAAAAACAGGTTTGGGACAAATACAAGACCATCAGGGCAAGTCAGGGTCAGAAAAACCAGAAGAGAAGTTTGGGACTTGCAATAAAATGAAAGTTTGTAGCACTCAGCTCATACTTGGCATGGACCAGCTGCATTATTTTCTAATTCTTAAAGGGGTAGACCTGCAAGATTCCTTTAAACAGAATAAAATAGGCCCAGGAAAAGCATAACTTAAGGGTGCCTAAAAAAATTATAAGCATGATGTAGCCTATCTATAGTCTTTAGTAAATCATGGAAAGTGAGGAAGGTGCTAATAGACTGGAGACTAACAAATTTCATTTCCATCTTCCAAAAAAGGGAAGATTTAAATTTGAGAAAATAAAAAGCCAGCAAACTTAGTATCTCTAGGAATATTTTAATAATGTGTTTCTGAACTGTGCTTCATGGAATTCTGTTTTCCCTGACATAGTAGGAAGAAAAAAAGTATATTCTATAACACATTATACATCTTTAAGTAAAAGAAAAAGGAAAAAGAAAGGACATGGGACCAATAATGAAAGTATTTAAAAAACATTTTAGAATTTTCCACAAAAATCCCAGAGTCTCAAAATCCTGGTATATGTTTCATAGCCACTGATTCTCTCTATTGAAATTATAGAAATCCCACAGAGATAAGAGGACCAGATGGAATACATGCAGAGCAATTAATTAATTGTACTGCAGTTATGTGGCAGCATGTTAAGGTGGAAGGAGATGGAACATTTAAAAATAAGAAAGGACTGTTACCAGTTCTCTGTGGACTATTAGAGAGGTTAAAATTTTGGTGCCTGCCTTTTAGGTGGGCTGAATAATATGAATTAAATCTAATTGAATCTCTGAGGTTTGAGAAAAGTCAACAAGTTCTTTGATCTACCTCCTTCTCTCCCTACTACAACCATAGGAAGAAGTTTGTCATGGAAATCAAGATATCCAGGAAAAAGAAAAGATAGAGAAACATTAGGAACTTCATTCTGCCAGTCAGCGCTGGCATTTTCTGACAAGGCAGTCATATGCTACCAGAGCCCCATAAACTAACCTGGGTTTAGATTAGTCTTGCTCTTTGAACAACCTCCAAATGCCATGACCAGTTCAATTATCCACTAGCAATGTTTAACACCTCTTTCTAGAATTGAAAGAATTTTTTCCCTCTCTGCCTCACTTAAACTGCAACACAATTGCCTATCAGATGTCTCATCTGATCTCTACAATTCAGTAGACCACATACAGGGACAATCAATCAGTTAACTATGACTTAGAGACCAGAATATTGAGAGACTTTTGGGGGATGAAATTTTAATATTTTATTTTTAAAATCTCATTACTTACCCTATATCCTGTCTGTCCTATGTCAAAAACGACACCCACGATTCCTTAGGTTTCTCTCTTTCATTTAAGAAGTCATGGTAATCACTTTGCAGCAGAGATTAAATGTTTGAAGATAACAAACAATAAGAAGAAAAAAGATATCCACATGTATTCTTTCTTGTCTGTCTTAATTACTGTCTCCATCTAAAATAATTACATGGATTGGTAGCACTTCCTCTATCAAATAATGATGAAAAGAAAAAGTAACAATAATTTATCAGTAATAATGAGCTGATAAATAGTTTAGTTGAAGTAAAAGCAAAATGTTAAAGTACAAAAGAAAACATAAAATATAAAATGCTCCATATAAAATTGTATATCCAAAAAGTAATAAGTAATGAACAACATTATGCACACAGCAAACTACTGAACTTGTATTTTTGAATACTTAATCTTAACTCTACAGTTGGTCATATCTGAGTAAGAAAGTGAAAGAGGAATTTTACAAACCATACTATTCTTCATTATTCTGGAACTGTGATTTCACCAGAACAGATGATTCTTTGTCAGGAAAGACCTTCTATGAATAGAAGGTGACACCCTACCGCCTTGAGCAACTTTATGTGTGTGTCCATATCTGTGATATCCACATGGGACCAAAATTTATTCTCTAAAACATGGTCAAAGGGCATGAACAAAAACTTGAAAAAAAGCAAAAAGAATTACAAACTATTTGCAGTCACATGACAGAATGCTCCAAATAACTAATAAATAATCCCGAGATTTCACTTCACAATAAAGAAATTAGCAAACATAAAAAAAGGGAGGAAGTCAGTGCATTGTTGGTGAAGCTATGAACTGGTCCAACCATTCCATTTTGGAAAGCAATTTGGAAATACAAAAAATAATGATTAAAATATCAATAGGCTTTGATCTAGAGGGTCCACACTTATCCTACCAAATGGAATAGATAAGAGTGATAGGTCTGGAGTCATGAAGAGTTCAAATCTGGCCTCAGACATTAGCTGTATGACCCTAAATAAGTTAGTTAACCTCTGCTCAGTTTCCTCATTGATGAAATGGGATCATAATGATAGCACCTACTCTGCAGATCTATGAGGATCAAAAGCAATAATATTTGTAAAGTACTTAACATGGTGCCTGACGCACAGTAAGCACTATATGTGTTATTCTCATTATCCTAAACAAAGGTGTAGTATGGGTATGTATGTGCTTGTAAAAATTATTGTGGTTTAAAAAACAAAAAGCATCAATTTTAAAAGAAAGGTTTAGTCCTTTGAAGAAAAAAAATGCATGTAAGATGGAAATCTGTAAATTTTTTTAAGAGAGGAATTACTGACATCAGTCAACATTCAAATCATCTAGTATAAAAAAGAAGCTGTAAACTAAAAAAATACTTCTGATTGAAAAACAAAATAAAACAAACAAAAAAACAGTATAAATGAAAACATCCTGCCCCATAACAGGGGTAAGTCTGTGTGAAAGAGATTATTTATAATGTATGTAACAATTGTGAATCTATCAATGTGTATACATATGTAACAATGTGTATGTATATATAAGTAGTAATATATATGTAATAGCAATTTACTTATTGTAATTATTACATGGCATTTCACCTACCTGGACCTGGGAGAGAGCCAGTCATAATTTTGAGTGGAAGGAATGATTATTTCTAGTTAAAAACTAGGTGGAAAACATTTGCCTTCTAGTATAACTATCTGACTAGTTTTATTAATAGTGGGATCTAAGAGCCAATGAAACTTTGTAAATTTAGGAAGAACAAGAAAGTGACCTAGATAGAGGTCATGTTGAAAGCTTATAGAAGAAAAGTTGTGGGAGAAGTATCCTGAGTCACAAGGGAAAGAGGCTTAAAAGTTACAGAAGAAAGACTGAATGGCTGGAATATAAATGAGATAACCAGTCATATGAAGAGACAAGGAGAGGATATATTTTCTAAAAGGATGAGAGTAAAGAACCACTACTATAGGATGAGAGAAGTAAAGATGTCGAAACTTGGAGATAGTAGCTTTGGGGTTTAGATAAGAGCCATTCTTAGTTTCAGATTGTAGAAACCAAAGAGTCTTTTAGATGACAGTAAACTATCTCTACACTTCAGAGCAATGCAAAGTCGTTTCCTGATTAGGGGTGGACTTTGCAGACACAGGCAATGTGGAGGAATGTGGGAAAAACAATTCTAGAAATCAGTGAAGGGCAGCTTTGGCCAAACAATTTCAGGGCCATGGAACCAAAACAGAGGTGATATCAAGGCAGCAGAGAGTCGTATATGTCTTTTGGTATAGAGGACAGAATGCTGGTCCCAGAATAAGGAAGACCTGAGTGCAAATGTGACCTTAGACACTAAGTTGTGTACCTCTGGGCAAAATTACTTTTCCTGTTTGCCTCAGTTTCCTCAACTGTAAAATAGGATTAATAAAAGCAACTCTATCTCCAGATCAGATGAAATAATATTTATAAAAAAGCACTTATAATGTTTGACATAGAGAAGGTGCTATATACATTCTTATCCACCCTTTTCTCCATTTTTCCATACTTCTTGTAGTAGAGCTAGAAAACATGTTAGAACTCATCTAGTCCAATCCTATAATTTTACAGATGGAGAACTGAAGTCCAGAGAAGTTATGTGACTTGTCTATAGTAGGGCTTCTTAAACTTTTTCCACTCCTGACCCTTTTCACTGTGACCCCAGGTAAGTAGGTATATAAAATAAGTATATGAATCAAACATTTATTGACAATAAATCATAAAGAAATTTATTTTAAAAAAATATTTGGTATACACATAATTTAACCATTTTTAAAGATGAAAGCAAATTTGTATGCTAATGAGATAGATGTACTTGTAAGTTTTTACATAAAGATTAAATCTTGGTGGAAAATTTGATCCATTTAACTGTTGCCAAATTTTTCACAACCCCCATGTTCAGTTACATGAAACCATATAGGGATATATGGTAACCACAATGATGGTGTGGTAAAATCTGGATTTGGATCCTCTGACTACAAATCCATTTGTCTTTCTAGTGTATTATCAAAGACTAAAAAAAACAAAAAAACCAAAAAACAAAAAAACCTAACTCATTAGCCTTTTCATTTGATTCCAGTAACTTTCCTCATTTTTACCACCCCATTCCAAATGATTATCACAAAGTATTTCCTTCTCCTATGTTTCTTCAGTTCTTTCTTCCACAGAAGTTTCTTAGAATTTTAAAAACTTTCAACCATGGCACACTAAAAGCAATGAATTTGGCTTGTCATATAAATTCATTTAAATTTCTAAGATGTTGATGTGATTTTAGGGTGCAAGAGAATGGGGTGGGGAGAAAACACCCCCAAATATCCCCTCATCAAGGGGACACCAATGAACTCACACTGGTGATCTGATAATGGAAAATATGGGGGTTGAAAATTCCCACTGCTGTATCCGGCACAGAATGCTTGATGATGGTGATTAGTAGTTGAAACTTCTCTTTTTCCTTTAGCTAAATATAATGGAACAACAAAGTTGTATGGAGCAGAAACCCTTTTTCTTCCTTTTACAAAGAAAGGAGATGAGAATTTAAGATGTATTAAACTCTAACAAGGCTGAGACTATTCAAACTCCCGAGCTGGGAGTGGGAAAGCTGTCTGTAATAGTTATTATCACTTTCACAGAAGCTCTGGAGCCAAATTCAAAGATGTCAACATGCCTCGGAAGGCTTTTCCCTTGAAGACAAAGTTCAAGGTGAGGCATTCTGTTTTTAAAAACAGAACTTGAATAAAATTGGAAGCTGGTTGTGGTCATTTGGAGATTAGTAGAGAAATAATGCTTCAGAGTTCAAGTCCAATCACACAGTGCTCAGGGCTTTACAGTTTTCTCTAAATGGTATATCTTTACTGGCCAGCAATAAGAAATTTGGTGTTATGTTATTTCAATGGGATTGGACTTTATTTAAAAAAAAGAATTAGTAGTATCTAGAAAATCTTAGAATCTCTGTTCTCTTTATACCTCTGGGAAGTCTAGCCACTTTAGGAATGCTATAACACAAACACCACTGTCTATCTGTGAGGTACTACCCAAACTACACTCATGATGCCAAGAAGGAAATGAATAGTATTTCAAACACTAAATTAATGACAAAAATCATATCTTACACATAAAGCTAATAGACAAATTAGTATATCAGAATAGCAGAAAATCTGCCCAATTGCTTTTATTGTAAAAGAAAGTATCAATTTAGCTGATATTTATTTTTAAAAATTTGGATTGGCAATAATAACTGAAATACCAAGTTTCCACTGCATTGGTAGAGGGAATTTCCTCACTGGTAATTTCCTATCCCATGAAATCACAGGTACAATTACACAAACTCAATATTAAATATATAGTATAGAGACCATATACTTTTTATCTAGTACTATAGATGGTGGTCTAAAGATCATTTTAATATTCACTATTACCTTCATGAGGGAGAGTTAAATTATTAGAAAGTTGTGATTTTAACTTATAGGAACATTGATAGAGGATTTAATGAGGGAACTTAATATTAATTATAATGAAAGAGCTTTGCACCCATCTATGGATTTTATTTACTAAAAAAATGAAAACCTCCCTTCCTAAATTATAATTAATCATTTTGAAATCTGGTTCCCTACAAAAACATATAAAGCAATGCTTCTGAAGTGCTAAAAAAACCAGTTAGCATTTAACTCCATAACATCTTTAAAGCTGGTGGCAAGGCAGGAAGTCAAAGGAAGTTACTTTGAAGAATCTGTCTAGTAAACTATAAAAAAGTTATCTAAAGTCAGTTGGTGATAGGAATGGCCACAAAAAATACTTTACAATAAAAAGCAGCTCTTAAAGAAAATTCATGCAAATAGATGTACAAGTCTAGGGGAAAGATATTATAAAATAGGCAGAAAGACTGGAAAAAATCTAGGTACTAGGTTGCACTGCTCTGGAATTCTCCACTATGGCCAAGAAACCTTTTCATCCTGAAAAATCACTTCCAGGCTTGGAATTCATGTCTGGAAAATATCCTCAGCCCCTGAAACCCTTCCTCTGATTGGATGGATACTCCCAGAACCTCCATTTAAAGAGGCTGGACTCCTAAGGATTTCTCTATTATGCCTCTCTCCAGGCACCTCATCTTTAAACCTCTCCCTATATTCCCTCCATTTCAGCTTCATTGACTTCCCAACAAGAATGTAAGCTCCTTGAAGGTAGGCACTCTTTTTTTTTTCTTTTAAAGCAAAATATCTATTACATAGTAGTTGTTTTTCATATTTGACTGACTTGGGGTTTTCTTGCCAGAGATACTAGAGTGGTTTGCCATTTCCTTCTCCAGCTCATTTCACAAATGAGGAAACTGAGGCAAATTGGATTAAGTGATTAGCCCAGGATTACAAAGCTAATAAGTGTCTGAGGCCAGATTAAATCTAAGGAAGATGAGTCTTCTTGATTTCAGAGCTAGTGCTCTATCCACTGTGCCACCTAGCACATAATAGGGCTTGTAAAAATGTTGGCTTATTATTATTATTTTTCTGAGGCAGTTAGGGTTAAGTGACTTGCCCAGGGTCACACAACTAGGGAATGTTAAGTGTCTGAGATCAAATTTGAACGCAAGTCCTCCTGACTTCAGGGCTGGTGTTCTACCCACTGCACCACCTAGCTGCCCTAGCTTATTATTAAGTAAAGTATAATTTTAACCTGAAATAGACTGAATAACCCAATGATTAAAGCTATGAAATTAGCCAATCCAATAAACTTTATGAAGTTAAATAACAAATTTATATACCACTACCTAGTTATATAGTCTGACTCCAAAATACTACAATACCATGGGAAAAAAAAAATTCTTATGCTAAAAGCAGCTAACTGGGTATATATTGTACTATTAACATAATTTCTGGGGCCAACTGCCCCATAGCCCCATATAGAGGCCAACTGCCTCTATAGCAAGATAATAATAATAATAATAATAATAATAATAATAATAATAATAATATTTTAATGATTTCTACTTGGGACCAAAAAGATGAAAGAGAATAATAGGGAAGATATAACTTTAAGACTTGAGTGACAACAATAGACATAACCAGTGGCATAATGCAGGGAAGTTTTCTATTTGAGAAGGTTAATGTAATGGTCAAAGAAGTCAGAAGATATAAAAGCTATTCCAGCTCTAAAATCTTTGTGAAATTTCCTACCCTTTGAAACACATAAACTATCTACCAACCTGAATTCTCAGTACTAAGAGGTTCTA
This sequence comes from Myrmecobius fasciatus, assembly GCA_023553655.1. NCBI lineage: Eukaryota > Metazoa > Chordata > Mammalia > Dasyuromorphia > Myrmecobiidae > Myrmecobius > Myrmecobius fasciatus. The sequence continues at coordinate 20,532 of JAJPUD010014838.1, forward strand.
TTGTGGGAAGATATGCAAAAAGGCTTTGAAAATTGTACAATACAATATAAACAGAAGGTAGTTTATTGATCTTATTCCTATAATCTTCTAGACTTGTCTAATGGGGAATAAAAAGATGTTACTGGTCTGATCACAGATTAGGAAAAGTAAAGGGGTTAAATGGAAGCCCAACTTTCTATTGGAGGAAAAAGCAGGAAATTCTTAAACAGCCATAATCTTTGACACCCCCCCCACTTCCACTTTTCTCAATCTAACATTACCATGGGTACAGAAGATTCATGGTTCACTACTTTCTTTTACTATTACCATGGATAACTAAGAACTGAACATAGTATAAAGGAAACAATTCTGAAGGATTAACTTTTAGATGCAAAGAACAAAATGAGATTGAAGTCCCAAGAAAAAAAACTACAGGTGGTTGGAGGGGGATGCTATTTTTATGTCTTTTAAATAAAATGGAAGGTTCCCAGGCATTAAATAAAACAACAAAAGTCTGTCCCAGTACACTTTGCATATTTGTGGAGGCTAAGGAGGAAAACTTCTTTACTTAACTCAGCAAGAATCAGTGAGATTCAAAAATGAATGATCTTTTCTGGGAAACCTAAGCAGCTGCTGGGAAACTGATGAACAAAAACCCAATGCAAGGCCACTGAAACAATTCCAGAAACAAATCCTGGCCAAGTCCTCAATGTCACCACCTGGTTCCCTCAAATGACCTAAAAATTTCAAAAGAGAGTCTAATAACCCAGGGCCTAAAAATATAAAATAAAGTGGAACAAGTAAAGATGAGATCAGGTTGATTTTTCCTTCATTTGAAGATGGAAAGTACTTTCTTTGATCATTCAAATTTCTTTTGTGCCAGCAATATTCCTAATTTGATCTTGCTCTTCTTCTAGTATATAGGACAATCTCAAAATGCATAGGACTAGAAAAAAAAATCTAATCAAGATTTTTTGGATGAGCAAGAAAAAGATAAATATTAAATAACACATTACCAGACAATTCAGATGGGCAAGCTTTTGTTACTTTTTATTAAAAGCAGATGAAAAATTCTCTCCCTCCAACCCACCATGTCTAATTTATTTCAATATCACCACTCATAAATTACTTGTTAACAACAGCAAGATTATAGATAGATACAGTAATCTAGAATGTTAAGATTAAAATTAGAGAGAGTGAGTTTGAGTGTGTGTGTGTGTGTGAGAGAGAAAGAGAGAGAGAAAAGAAGAGAGAGAGAGAGAGAGAGAGAGAGAGAGAGAGAGAGAGAATATGTGTTTAGGCAGAGGCAGAGAGACAGAAGATAAACCAGGAGAGACAGACCAACCAAAAATTCATTTTACTATCACATTGGCAAATATCACAAGGAAGGTGTAGTCTTGTATCCCAATACCAAAGTCAGGATTGAATTCTAGCGAAATTCACTTTATTACATTTGGAACACTCATGCATCATTTGGAGGCACTAAAGCTTGTTATTCAGGTGACCAGGGAAGGAGGTAAATGGTTTGCAATCTTTATTACAAAGTGAATGTCAGGTTTGGATTTTGACTAATAGCTATAGATTCTACTTTTGGTGCATAAACTGGATCATACTCAGGCTCATTAATGATTACCCCTTGTCACTCACTCTCCACCCCATTTGCTGCATTACAAGCATGTCTACTGCTTTCTCTTTTCCAACAACTACTGGTTGTTGCCTGTAATGTTTATCTTTTCTCTGGCCTGGAGCACACCCAAACCCATTTATCCCTTTACAGGATTCCTCACCCTCCCTCCCCCCACTTAAAAGCATTTCTTCAGGTATTTCAAAAACCCTAATAAGAAGCATCTGCCTTTAAGTTTCTCATGGATTCCCCTACAGGTCACAGCACTCGGGATGACAGGACCTCTAGTATGAGATGAGTAGTAGATTTTAAAATTTATTTTATATCATTTAAAAAAGTTATTATATATTTAAATTTCCATTTAATTAAGATTAATTTCTCATTTGTCTATTTTGTATCTATAAAGCTGAAGTTACCTGCCAGAAGGTGGGGAACATTTACCATTGACTTAGAATAATAAAATTTTAAATTGCTAAATTTATAAGAAATGTAATTTTCTGATAAGGAAAATGCTATAAAGTCTGATTTCATAAAACATACAATCTCTTAGAAGTGCACAGGATGACACAGGAATTCCCCACCAGAAGGGCTTTCTTGGGAGTATTCTTTAAGATGGTTGCCACAACTATAACTTTTCTAAAATTTCCTTTTGCTGGAAGGGAGTCCCAGTAGGAAAAGGTACTATCCTGACTGCTCTAAACATTTTGGGAATTTTAATGACAATCTCCTCAAAAACACAAGCATTTGGGGAAAACACAACTTTGGGAAACAACCAAAAAACTGCTTCTCCCCAAATCCTTTGGAAATCTAATCTTATAATTTCCACATCAATTTTACTTGTCTGGACAGTATTAATCCAGAATCTCAGAACTGCCAGTGAACTTGGAGGCTTCTAATGCAAGTAAAAGCTGAACACCTCCAGTGAGAGGGAATCCCTTATCATCCAAGAGCTCATCCTGCTTTTGGACAGCTCTAATTAGCAGGTGGTTTTTCCTTGGCCTGAATACTACACTCTTTCATTTGTCCCCATTTTTCTTCTGGTGTCCACAGATCAAGTCTACTAAGGTGGGTCCATCAAATACCATGGAGATGAAAGGGAACTTTGAGTCCACTAAGTCCAAAGTTTTTATTTTATAGATGAGACAGCTCAGAGAGGTTTTAAATGTCTTGCACTGGGTTGGGCAGCCAGTTGGTGTATAAGCAAGATTCAGATTCAAGTCTTCCTGCCTGCAAGTGTAAGTGTTTCATCCATTGTACCATCTGACTGCTTCTGTACAGCAGCTATCATGCCCTTTCTCTTCTCTAACCTAAACATGCAGAGTGAATCCTATCACTCCTATTATGACATTAAGTTGTACATTGGGAGCAAGATCCTAAGTCCTTCTTCCCATATTAAGTTAGTTTTTCCCCAAAAATTATTTTGACCATCCTTGAGACCTGGACACTCTGGGAACTAAAGACTTCCTCTGCCTAATACAAAACAACTACAAAAATTCCAGATGCTCTCTCTAATGCCTGCCTAGTGGAAATTGATGGGCAACTCAGGGAAGGAAGCTTCACTTGGCTGAATCAACTCTAGGAGTTCCAGATTTGAATCCTTGTTGGCTAATCTTCTGCTTTAGCTGGACAAATCTCCTTTTGTTAATTGCTGAATGATCTACAAGTTTTCACTTTGTTCCAAAATCAAACAAAACACTATGCAAGGACTGACCGTTGACTCAAGTCCCTTCAGTATTCTAGCTGTTTTATGAGTAAGTCCCATATTACCAAAGTCTTCCCAAAATGTGGAAAAAATGGAACTGAAAACAACAGCTCAAATGTTTTATAAAAGCAAAGAGATTCTACTATCTTCTCATCCTGGACACTATGCTTCTCTTAATGTAACCTAAAGAGTAAATTAACTTTTTGGGCAACTATATATGACATTGTTTCTCCAATGAGAGTTGAGATCTTTGGGAGTAGGAATTGCTTGGGGCTTGGGGATAAGCCCTGTGCTTGGCATATAGGAAGCATGCAATAAACATTCATTCATTCATTAGTGGCTCATAGTGAAAGCTTGTATTCTACTAAAACTCTCAGGTTTCACTTTATTTTGTTTTGAACAGGTTGTTACTTTGCTATGTTTCACCCATCTTGTACTAACCAGTGAAATATATTTCCTGACTTCAAGTGTAAAACTTTAGATTTATCTCGATTCAGAAAAATACTCTATGCTTTTTTTAAATCTTGGAGATCAATACTCAATGCCTTCAAGTTGCCAATGAACTATTAATAAGTATTCTTTGGGTCCTGAAAATACATATGCTTCTAATTGCATTGTTGTCTAGCTCAAGATTGTCCCATCTTTTTTGCAGGTTAAGTACTAGAGATATAACAGAATATCTGGCACACAATATGTTTGATGTTCAGTTTTTCAGTCCTATCTAACATATTATAACTCCATTTGGGTTGTGGTGGGGTTTTTTTGGGGGGTGGTGGTGGTGGTAGTAAGGATAATGGAATGGTTTGCCATTTCCTTTTCCAGCTTATTTTACAGATGAGCAAACTGAGAAGAAAAGGTTAAATGACTTGCCTAGGGTCACACTGCTAATGTCTGATGTGGGATTTGAACTCAGGTAAATGATGAACCTTTCTCACTTCATGTCCTGTACTGTATCCATTGTACAACCTAGCTGTCCTAACATGAACATAATAAGCATGTAGTGTTTGTTGATTGACTTTTAAGAGAAATCATTATTTCTTCTTTGTACTTAATGAATTATTGAATCAGAACTAACATTTTTCCCCTTTTCTACTTCCTCATTCAGAAATCAACCAGTGTGGGAAAAATCTTGTTCAAGACTAGAGATTTAATCAAAAGACAGTAACAAAAATTCTAAGTTTGGGCTAATGGGAGGATGCCTGCTCATTGTGTTTATTCTCCAGGTAATATGGAAACTGATAGATCTCTTTCACCAAGATTTGGGTTATTCAAGTCAAAGGACCCCCAAGACTCTCATTGAAACATAGCCCAACCCCACCTCCCCTAACTCCAACAGAAGTTTTTTGTCACTCTCAGGAACACTTGCTAAGGGCATATAAACTGTGAGCCCTCCATTAAAGTTTCTGGCTTTTGGGAACCTCTTTTTATGAATAAACCTACTAGCTTTATTAAAAGAATAACTAAATTACCCAGAAACTATGTCTCTTGAATTTTTTCAGCGTCATACTCTATCATTCTCTAGGTTAAATATGTCATTTACAAATTTGGGCTGCATGCCATCTATATCTTTAAGTTATTGACAAAAATGCTTAAATAGCACAAGGAATACAAACCATTGAAACATTTCACTGGAGTCCACACAGGATCACAGGCTGGGCTGAAAGGGAACATGAAATGCAACCATCTACATCAAGTTACTAATTTTGCACAAAAGGAACTAAGACCCAGTGAGGTTGTTACTTGCCCATGGTCATTCAGGGTAATAATTGGCAAAACCAGGATTCAAATTGATGCAGAATCAAGTGCCCTTTCCACTGTCTTGGAATAGTTCCAATGAACTATTATGAATTTTTTTTTGGTCCTGCCAACCATTTCCATATGCTTCTAATTGCATTCTTATCTTGGCCAACATTGTTCCATTTTTTCCCAGAATAACATAAAAGACTATGTCAGTGCTTTGCTAGTATCTAGGTAAACTATAACTATGGCAATTTCTTGACTGACAAGTCTTCCAACCTTCTTAAAAAAGGAAATGGGATTACTCTGGCATGCCCTGTTCTTGATGAAACCATGCTTCATTAGCCAGTGACAGTAATTTGCATGCAAATTCAGGAAACACAAACATAGGAAACCATATCAAAGACACAGATAGCCAAAAGGTTTAAATTTGTGAGCCCATTTGAGAAATTTAAAAATAACAAGACAGAGATTAAAAAACAACAGCAAAACCCTCAATCCTCAACTTGACTAAAGCAAAGCAGGTGTGGTTCTTAGTTGTTTTACCTATAAATTTACTATTTATTGATTTCTATTTTTTTATACCCAGTATTTACTGTGAAGTATGAACACTACAACCCAGGAGAAAAAAGACCTTTGCTTCAGCATTTTGCAATCTAATCAAACCCTGACAATCCAGAGACGGGAAGATCAAGCAGCTACTGGTGAAGAAACTTGTATTAAAACAAAGTTTTATTTCATCAGCTACAAATCCTGTATTTTACAATATAGCTGGCCAGCACATCAAATACTATTCTCCCAATCATGCAAAACACACACTTGAATATGAATTTCATTTTACTGCTTTACAGTAGATGGACCACAGAGATATAGGCTACAGAGAATATTAATAGATACTTTTATTTATATTATAAATCTAGATACAGCTTTTAGATTAGGGCATTCTCTGATTAGTTGCTTAGTTTGTTATCATTAGTATACTTCTGTAACTAAAGGCATAATGTTTCTTGTAGATGAAGATCCTACCCATTAAAAGCTTCTGACATCCTTGATGAGGACCAAACAGATCCATGTAAGAGGGAAAAAAAAGATAATGGGAAGAGAGGAAAAGGAAGAGAAAAGTAATAAATAGAAGGGAAAGGAAAAGAAATGGAATGGGTAGAGAAACAGACAATAGAAAAACACAGAAAGGGTATCCTCCTGGAGATCCCATCCTATTTTAGACAGGAAAAAGATGGTGTAATTCAGAGCAAATATTCATTCAGTCAACCAAGGGACATCTAGGGCCCTTCCATCCACACTGCAACTGAACTATCTTTTATGTGTTGTTCCCCATATTAGAGTAAGTTCCTAAAGCAGGTCTCACTTTTAAAATTTCTATCTCCACTGCTTAGCACAATGCTTGTCACATAATAAGTATCTAATATATGCAGTTTTATTCAACTTCATTCATTCATCAAAAATGTATATGTTTTTCCTGCAGCACATCATTACAGGATGTGAAAGATATAGGAAACAAAGAAACATGGACTGAGGTGGAGGATAGGTGGGTAAGGTATCTCTCTGTAAAATTGTTTTAGTGTAGGACTAAATTATGCAAAACAAAATACACTTATTGTTGTTCAGTCATTTATTATCCCATTTGGGATTTTCTTGGCAAAGATACTAGAGTAATTTGTCATTTCTTTTTCCAGATCATTTTACAAATGAGCAAACTGACCCAAACAAGATACTGTGGCTTACCTAGAATTCCACAACTAGTAATTATCTGAGGCCAAATTTGAACTCAAGATAAATCAATCTGACTTTAGGCTCAGTGCTCTCAACTCATATACCAAATTCTTAAATGTAAGAAAAGGACAAGAAAAAGAAATCATGAACCACACCAGAAAAAGAAATCAAGAGCATAAAATGAGAAATCCAAAAGAAGAACAAGGAAAGGGAAGAAAAGACAAACGAAGAGGATGCATTTGAAAGAATGCAGAATGTAAATCTGATAAAAACAGAGTTGAAAATGGGTAATAATAGATAGAAGTGGTAAAATACAAGTGATGAAAATCCCATATACTAAAAACAGTTTTAGCCATATATGACTAACTTAAAAATGCGAACTACATGCAAACAGTCCCCCCACCCCCCTTAAGAATTAAGAATAGGGCATTCTCCATTGCTGGGATTTGAACAAGATAGGCAAAAAAAATCTCTGTCAACTTCTATTAGGAGGAAAAACAGAAGAGTGAGGGTAGGGAAAGAAAGGAATGAGCTATTAGGCAGAAACTCACAAACCTAGAGCATATTTTACCTATATCTCATCCTGTCTTACGGATCACACTGTCAGATTTAGAGCAGCAGGATGTTTTTGAATCCAACCAGTTAATTTTACAGATAACAAAACTGAGGCACAGAGAAGATTCATAAGTAGGATTTGAATTCAGGGCTTCTAGATTCTATGTCCAGTATATAATTCTTCCCAATCTAGAACCCTTCTCTCTCCATCTAGACTCATTCACATCTTCTTCTAGCTTCTTTCTCAAATGGATATCCATGTGAAAATTCTTCTTTTAACTTTCCAGCCATAAGAA
>JAJPUD010014838.1:28165-39610 GCA_023553655.1 Myrmecobius fasciatus
TTCTTCTGTAGCCCATTTCACAAATAAAGAAACAGGCACACAGGGTTAAGTGATTTAGCCAAAGTGACACAGCTAAATAACATTATAAATAACTAAATTCAATATTCTACTGAATTTTCATTTATCTTGTTAAATATTTGCCGATCATATTTTAAATGTGTTCTGGCCATGGACACTTCTACTGTTCCAGAGAGAAAAAAGTTATTGAGCCGGCATCATTAAGCCTTAGTGTATTTTCTATCTTTCATCTATCTTTGTACTTTTGTGGTATCAACACTGCATGCTCTTCCGAGAACTGACTATTGGAAACATGAGGGAGTTCTATATTTGAAGCAAGGGAGCAATGGAACAAACGAAACTATACCTAAAACAGTTGGGAGCTGGGGCTAATTTCTATAATAGTCTGGGTGGGAAAGCCTTTGGCACTTAACTCTATGGGGCTCCAAATGCTAGTGTAGCTGGAACAAGGCAAACCTGCATTTTCTAACCTCATCTCCTTGGTTTTAAATTATATGCTCTGTCCAGGAGGAACTGGTCCACATCTTTCAACTGGTCTACTTTTACACTATCTGTCTTTAATGATATCATGGTGAAAGCACATTTAATTAGCTTTTTGCTTCTATTTTACCTCATTTCACTTTTAAATTTCCTCTAAAACTAATTAGGGCAGCAGCTTTGCTATATGAGTTAAAAAGATGATTCCTGAAAGATGTGTTTTAAAAAAATATCAAAACAACCAACTTTTGCTTACAAAAAAAGAAATACAAATATTTGCCTTCCTTCATGAACACCCCTCTTACATCCCCCCTATAGAGATTTCTATGGTAATCAAAGTCTTATGTAAATAAACAAAAAAGAGTGTTGAAAAACCTTTGGGCATCAGGGAAAATAAATATAACTAAAGACCAATTGTCTCTAACAAGGAGCCAAATAGTATCTGGGGGGATAAACAGGCAACATTCCATAGCACCTGAGTCAACTTCCCTAAATTTCTGCATTGTAAAAATAAATTTGTCCTTTTGTAAATTTCACCTGGCAACTCTTCTCCATTTTATTTATGAATTCTTACTTGGCCATCACTTTGACAAAAAGGACCATTTCTTAGAATCCTGATAACTCTGAAGTGCCAGAGAGTCATATAAAATAACAGAATGAACTAGAGAATTCCAACACAAGTAAACATAAGAGATTTAACAAGGAGTGGGGTAAGCATGGAGAATACTTAACCTTTAAAGGCAGATTCAAGTTTTAAGGCAGTTTCAGGATACATTATTGGACTTAAAAAACAATTTATACCAGTCACCTAGTGACTATTGGTTTCTAAAATTTAAAAGTCAATTGAAATTAAATTTAACTTCATTTAAAACTGCTTTACTAATATATGTAGACATAGTTAAAGTGGTTTGCAAATTGGAATACTTTGGCATCAGAGATAAACCTACATTGGAACAATACTGCTATTGTGAAGATAAATGAATATCAACTTAGCCATGATGGAATAGTGAAATAGTTTTTTTTTTTTTTTTTTTAAAAACACACACACACACACACAGAGTTTTCTTTTCCTCTTTCTTTTTAAACTACTGATATGGTCAAAAAATAAGGGGAACTAACATTAAGAAGCGATATAACAGTAATGATTCATTTTGATAGTTAAATGCCAGACTGAGTTAGTAAGACAAGTACAAGACATAGATGGGTTCAGAAACCTGGGCTTGAGTTCATGTCTTACTACTTATTAGATGCTTGAATTTAAAACAGACATCTTGGAATCTCAGTTTCCTCATCCATAAAATGGGGATAATAATATACACCTCACTTAAGTGGTGCTTTGAGGCTCAAGTTAGATAATACTTTTTTTTCCTTTCAATGCCCCCCAAATGTAAGCATTGTCATTATTGTTACTATTAATTTGTCACTACTAAAAACAACTCAGCTTAAAGATTGCTCAGTATAACAACCTCATTTTATAGCTAAGTCAAATGAAACATAGACAGATTAAGTACCTTATCCAAAATTACCAATGTATATGGCAGACCTTTTTAGACTATTACTCCATCATCCTTCCCATTACTCTCTTATGTGTCCTTCTCTATGGTGTCCCATAGAAGTTAGCGTGAAGAATTGCCTGCCAATTTCTTCCTCATTTTCTGGAGAGTCGTTGCAGTCACTTCATCAATGTCTGATTCTTCATTACTCCACTTAAGGTTTTCTTGGCAAAGACACAGGAGTGGTTTGCCATTTCCTTCTTTAGTTCATTTTACAGATGAGAAACTGAGGCAAATGGTGTTAAGTGCCTTGCCCTGGGTCACACAGCTAGTAAGGAACTGACACTATATTTGAATCTTCCTGACTCCAGGACTGCCACCTGAGAGCTTTTAAAATGTAGGGGGACCTGGGTACAAGTTCTGCCTTTGACCTATACTAAGCTGGGGGACCACAGACAAGCCATCTAATCACTAGGTATTGCAGTGACTCTCCAAGAAAATTTCAGAAAAGTTGATGATTTGTATCACTAAAGTTTCCAAATTGGGGCCTTGATTAAAAAAAAAAAAAACAAACCAAAATTTCCCTTAATCACTATCCCTTGGTGACAGTTATAAAGCAGCCATGCTCTTAGAGCTCAATTCCCTTGCTACTAATTTTTCATACACAGACTCTATTTACAATGAGCTTCTTTTTTCTCTCACTACTTCCCTTGTCAGTTAATTTTTCCATTTCTACTCTTCAGAGAAACCCCTCTAACCAGGCCTGATAAACATGAATATTGCTAAGAATATTGATATTTCTTGTTACAAGAAAAATAAAAGGCAAAGTTTTAAAGTGAAGTTAGAAATAATGAGGAACCAACGTGAAAATCTGAAACTGTTGAAAGTTCATAGAAATACCCTTAGACATCTCAAGTTTCCATCTACTTCCCCATTCTTCTCTGAAACTGCTTTTATTCTGTTTCATGCCTCAGCTATTAAGATAAAGCTTTTTTAAAACCCCTGAAAGTTTTTGAAGAATCATAGATTTAGAATAAAAGATCACTATTTTAAAATTTTGTTCAATTGCTAGTATTTTGATATTTTCTACTTTTTTAATGCACATCCAAAGTATTTCCCAGATTTATTATGTAGACTATTATGTGGCTATTGTTAATCTGGTAACATTACTAGCAAATATGATATTTTCTTCAAAGGAAAACTATCTTCTGAGTACTTAACAAGTGACTTTAAAATAAAATTTAGAACATGACCCATTTCAAAATTGGGAGGTTATTGGTTGTTATTTTACTTATTTGGTTCCAAAGCTTATATTTCTGAAAATATTTTTGAGGAACTTGAGTTTTAAAAGCTAGAAATAAGACATCCATCACCCAATTCAACATCTCCCCTTTTCCTACAGATGAGAAAATTGGGTTTCCGTTTCTTTATCATAAATGGAAATAATATATTTGTAATGTTTATTACACAATGTTATATGAGGGTCAAACAAGATAATGTATGTAAAGCACTGTGCTAAAAGCTTAAAGTGTAATATGAATGTCAGCGCTCATTATCAAAATCATTTCCTCATTTTACAGATGAGGAAACCAGTTCAGAGGTCACATGGTCCCTAGGAAAATAATGGCTAGGTCTTGTTCTTTTATTCAAATGATTTCTCCCTAATGTTACTATGTCATCCCAAATCTGCACAAATCTTACAACCTAACTTTAGTATCTCTTGATCCTGAAATGTTATCTCATTCCCCATTTACACAGTACTATAATGTAATAGATCCTTTCATGAGGCAGGAAAAATTTCCATTCCTCACAATTATCAAAGTCTGAAATCACAGGAAGTGACACAGTGAGGCAGTTAGCTTCTGTTTTGTCTGTATTCATTCTTGGCATTCTAAAATTTCACTAAATTTGATTTTTATTTTGAAAAGGAACTTATTCATACCCTGTTCTCCTAGAAAGGAGGAAAATTCCATAGAAAAGCATTTCTCCTAGAAAATAGCAATTGAAAGAAATGACAAACCTGTATCCTTTCCTCTCCAATAGCTAATATAACTCCTAAACTACCACCATGTGAGAAACATGCAAGACTATTTCCTTCCAAAAGAAACCAAAAAATTGAATTAAATTAAAATGCAAAATCTTTCTTTGATTAACACAATGCAACTATCAGGCCTTCTATATAAACCATTTGCTAAATAATATATTAAATAGCTCTAACCAACCATAATTCTCCCTTTACTGCTCTAATAGGTTTATGGGAGGAAATATTAAAAAAAAATACTAATTAGCAAGTTAATATCTTTAAGTTAATCTTAACTTCTTTACATTCTTTTAGATGCCTCCCTTTATACTTTTAATATTAGTCTGCATTTGATGAGAAGCTATTTGGTGTGATAAAATCTGGAGGCAATCATGATTTTAGCCACATTATTAAGATTCAAACTCTTATTTAAAAAAAAAAAAAAAAACCGTAACAACATAGAGTGGCAATCTAAGGACAGGAAGAATAGCTAACACTTTGTATACTAGTATACTCTATTTCTATTTTATATGGTGTTCCCTTATACTTCAATTCCTCTGTTCCCCCAGACCCATCACTTCTTGAAAAAGCATATATTAGTCATGTTTGAATGAAGACAATTGGAAGAGATCTACCAATAACCCTGGTCTCTTATAAGATTCCATGTAAGGATGAGAAAGTGATGAGAACTAAAGTAAACCAAATCAGATAATCCATTCATGACCTACAATTGAAAGACACTCTTTTAATCTACTTTCACAAACTACACTTAAACAAGATCTAAATTTGCTCCTAGAAAGAGTGGTTTTTTGACCCAGTTACAAATTTATGTAAGAAATATTGGGGCTGCAGAAACCTTACCTCCTTTACATGTGTGTGAAAAGAAACAGACATGTCTAACAAGATCTTGCGCTGTTCAACCCGACGAACAAAATCTTGTATCCGGTCTTCAAGCTGATGAGCTGCTTGATAGATCTCTTCTGGGTCACATTCTCCAGTCTGAGCCAGCTGTTCAGCTGCTTCTAGTAATTTATCAGCATTGGTATATGTGTTCTGCATAAGAGAGCATGCAAAAAATTTAAATAAAAACAAATTAATAAGAGCAGGAGTCAGAAGAAAAGAAGAGTATATAGAAGAGCATCCAAGTAGTCAAATTTTGATATTTCTGTAATTCTAATAGAAAAGAAATACTGGAAATATTAAAGTAGTAGTAAGTCATTAAAGTAATTCATCAGTAACTTTTTCATTATTGTAATATTAAGTAGCTAAGTATCTGATCCTGGGGCAAAGTCCTTCCATATCAAGCAATAAAGAGAATCCACTGGCTGAGCTCTTCCCTTAAAAAAACAAAGAATGAAATGCCTCCTTGTAACTACACCTGGCAATTAACATATAGGAAGGAATAGTAAATATCCACTTCACTTTTTTTTTCCTTCCAGTTTCGTAACAGTTATAAAGTGATTCTTTTTGGATGGTATATGTATCTTTATGGTAATTCCCATATTGCTGGTGAGACAGTAAAGTTCCCAAAAGATACATGTTCCTATGTTTCTCATGTATGTATTCTAAGTTTTGGTGAACTTTTTCTTTCTTTGTGGCTGAATATGACAAAAATATTACTATTTCCCCCCATTTTTGAAGAGCTAAAAATTAAGTTTTAAAACACCTGAATATTCACTTTAAAATATATTCCTTGTGACTATTAAGAAACGGATTGCTATCAGATCTTTTAAATTAAATAACCACAAAGAGGGCCTCTTACTGGTGAAGTAAGCTAATAGTGTGAGGGTCCACTAGGAGGAGCAGTTGAGACAGGATTTTGAAACTAATGAAGTTAAGGAGGCAGTTTTAACAGAGTGCAGATTTAGAGACTGTAGGCAAATTAAGGAATTAATTCTGATTGGGAGGCAAAGAAAACAGAAGCAAAGCTGAAATCAAGGTTTGCTTTTTTGATGTTTGTTATTCTTATATTCAGTAAGAATATCTTAGAGCAGAATTAGTCAAGTAATACTTTAGCACAAATGTGGATAATACTAGGGAAAAGAGCTAAGTGAAAAGGGAAGTGCAAAAATGCATTATCCTTTTTGGCTACACTAAAAGAAATAAGGTTGCACATTCACATTCAAGTTCCATACTGTTTGTTTCCAAGTTTCCTAGGGATTCTCCCCTTCTCCGGGATGCTCCCTTCCCTCTAATTCATAAAGAATGATAAGAATGTGTTAGGATTCATTTGGCACCAGTGTTCTAGTGGCTATCTAGCATCCCAAGAGTCACTAATAATATGACACTATTGAAGATAAAGATAGCAATATCTGTGATTATTCTTTGGAGTTATGTCATGTAGAACAAAGAATAAAACAACAAAATAAAACAAGAAATGTTTTATTGTATAAGATTTAAAAGCACAAGACAAAGTTACATGAACTTTGAATAAAATGTAACAGACTTGTTAACAGTCACACTGAAAGCATGGGGTAGTAGCTAAAGAGCTAGTCAGTGTCAAGGACTCCTAGGGTTAATTAAGGCTGTGAGATGTACTTGGCTTTGGGACCCTTAACCTCTGGGTGCACCAGACAACTAAATCCCTTAAGGCAGGGTTTATGCCATGGCAGAATAGTATTTGTACAGCACAAAATATGTGGGTCTGCAAAGGAAACCAATGACACTGAAATAGTTATCAACATTCTTTTTTTAAAATAACAGATAACAGGTTAAGAACCCTGCTCTAAGGATATACAGGGAAGGTGCTAACTTGGAATAGTAAAGGGAGTTCACTCACAGAAACCTTCCTATATTTATCAAATTGTAGCTCCACTGCAAAATGAACATCAATTATTCTACAGCACAGGGCGGATTAGCAGCTTGCCTAATCCTCAACTGTTTGGAATAATGTTATGCATATATAATTGTTATTAAGGCTGCTCAGAAAGGCAAGTTATCCCCATCTTAATTCCAATGTACACCAGACCAGGTGCCATTTCTTTTTTTTTTTTTTCTTATGAGTTTGGTAACTACAAATCTCATGTTTTAACTTTGAAAAAAAAAAAAAGAAAAACAAATTAAAGTATTAATACCAATGGGCAATAACAACTCAAAAGTGTTTCTCTCATCCATACAACACACAAGGTATTTTAACTTACTTTAAAAGGTCAACTACATAGTATGGGTGCATTGTAATCTGTCTTTCACATATCGCTATGAAGCTGTTGGCCCACAATCCAACAATTAACAAGCAGTTCTCAAACACCTGCAATAGATCCATTATAATGCCAGGTGCTGAAGACACAAAGACTCTATAATCCAGTAACTTTGGCTTCCTTGCTGTTTCTCAGTCAGTCAAATCAGTCAGCAAACAAGTATTTATTAAATACCTGCTGTGTGCCAGAAGGGGACAAGTAGGTGGTGAAATGGGTAGAATGCTGTGCCAGGAGTTAGGAAGACTTATCTTTGTAAGTTGAAATTGTTTCAGACATTTACTAGCTGCATTGACTCTGGGCAAGTCCTTTAACCCTGTGTGCCTCAATTTCTTATCTATCAAACCAATCCAGTATCTTTGCCAAGAAAACTCCAAATGGGGTCAAAAAGAGTCAGATATGACTCAAAGAACTGGACATAATATGTCAGACCCCATGCTCAATGCAAAAAAGGCAGCCTGCGCTCTCAAGGAGTTTGCCATCTAAAGGGAAAGTCAATATGTAAACAATGTACAAACAAGACAGACAAGTAAGTTGGAGATAACTAAGAGAGAGAAGGTGCTAAGAGTGAGGAGGACCAAGAAGGTCTCCTTGCAAATGAGATTTTAAATGTAACTTAAATGAAACCAAAAGGCAGAGAGAAGGAAGACACTTCTAAAATGAGGGACGACCAAGAAGACTGCTCAGTTTTGGGACACAAATTGTTTTGATCAAAGAACATCAAGGAAGTCTGTGGCAGGGTGTAAGGTGCAAGAAGATTGTTTGGAGGTCATATTTTTCAAGTCAGGGTTTATTCTGAATCTTTGAAGCACTTTTTCCTTCTGTTCCTCTTACTACACTGGTAAAATTTCCCTGGCCTTACCTTTACCTCCTGGCTCCATTAAGGCTCAGCTATCTCATCTTCTGCAAGAAGTCTTTTTTCCTCCTCACATTTATTTTATTTTTAATTTATGGAATAAAACAAGCATTTCTATATGAGTATAGTAAAAAGAAAAAAGATGATTGCATATGACACTACAAATCTATTACGTACAATCTGCTATTCCTTTTAAATATATAACAAGTTATCATACAAATTTCTTTTTTCCCCCTCTTTTGGGATGGAATACTAATATGCTATGAGAATAAGCTCTGTTTTTTGTTTTCTTTCTCATTTTTTTCCTTTTTGATTTAATTTTTTGGGGGGGCAGAATGATAATTGTGGAAATATATATAGAAGAACTGCACATGTTTAACATATATTGGATTATTTGCTGTCTAAGGGAGGGGATAGAGGGAAGGGAAGGAGAAAACATTTGGAGCACAAACATTTTGTAAGGTTGAATGTTGAAAACTATGCATATATTTTGAAAATAAAAAGCTAAAAATAAAAGCTCAATGATCCTAGAAAAAAAAATCTTTCCAAGTAGTGCCACCTTCTGAAAGTACCTCTAATTCAGTCTGTACATATCTTGTTTGCCTTGGTTGTTTGCATGTTGTCTCCCCCCATTAAGCTCCAAAAGAGAAGGGATTGCTTTTGCACTTCTTTCTATCCTCAGCATTTAGCACAGTGCCTAGCACATAAGTATGTGTTTAATCAATGTTATTGACTGACTGGAGGATGGATGGAAGCTGGAAAGAGACCTGAGGCAGAGGGAAGGCAGAGGGAATAATCAGAAGGCTTCTGAAATAGTCTGTCCAGGAGGTGAAGAAGGCCTGAACCAGGGCTATTATTATGTGAATGGAGAGGAAATAGATGTGAAAGATGTATAAATCATAGGATTATTAAGGCATGTGCTTTGAACTATTTTCAAATCCTGGTGATGGATTTAGAGGACGAATTCATTCCCATTCTCTTGCCTGATCTGTGCTGTGAACAAAGATACATTTGCAAGATGAGTGATTGCAGATTTGAAGACTATACTTAGGTGGAAAAGAAGTTCAAAGCTATGGAAAAAGCACATGTTCTAGATGATGGTATGTATGCAGCAAAGCTAACTATATATTTTGGTCAGGACTTAGAATTCCAGCCTTCTGACTCAGTCCAGGACCAGGACTTCTTCTGATAAGGGAGACTACCTGAATAGTTTTTGAGTGTCAGCTGATACTCATTAGTCAGTTTAGCAGCAGACAGGCAGTTGAAGCCATGAACAAAGAAAATCTCTTGACTTATTACAATCTTATCAAAATTCATTTCAACTCTACTGAATTCCTGTGGCTATTGGATTCTCACTTTTGGTCTGTTCCTTTCTTAGCACTTTCCTACCAGTGTTATTAATGGACTGACTCTTTCAACAAAGATCATATAGCCTAGCACTTACAAGAGACAGGTTCAGCTATATTACAACACCTTTTGCAAATGAAGAATCCTTCTGCAATCACATTAATTTTAAGAATTAGTTTAGAATTTATACAGTGCAGCTGACCTTGGAGTTAGGAGAACCTGGGTAAGAATCCAGTCTCAGATATTTACTACCTGTGTGATCTTGGGCAAGTCAATTAACCCCAACCACACTCCTCTTCACCTAAAGGAATTTACACAGTGACAGCACACTGTAAAATAAAACAACTTTGAAAGGCTCTAGGACTTAGATCAATTCACTAAACCATCATGATTTTCAAGAAAACTCAATGAAACACACCTCCTCTCACTACTGCTGGGCGCAGAGAATAAGACATTTTTAGATATAGTCAAGGTATTAATTTGTTTTTCTTTCTTTATATTATTATATGCTACAACTGAGGGTTTTGATTTGGGATGGTGATCAGAGGAAGTCAGAATTGGAAGGCAGTGATAGAGATAAGAAAAGACAAGAAAAAAGAATACCTATGAAACAGTTTAATACACTTTAAAAAACCAAACCATATCTAAGAGAAATTTTATTCAGAATCCTCTTGCTCTTCTCTGTATATTGAAATGTTTATGTTTAAGTTGACAATTAAACCAAACATTTAAAAAATTAAAAATAAATTGAGTTCTTATATAGAATTATTTTTTTATAGCACATAGGGATTCAATTGATATAATTCAGAAATAAAGGCATTAAATGGCAAAAGCCAAGACTGACCTTAGGCCTTTTGCAATCTGAAGTGATTTCTAATTTCTCTTTCTAGTATACTATAACAAAGGATGGTCAATAAGAATTCAGTGGTGAGACACACCTGTCAGATTGGCTAAAATGACGGGAAAAGATAATGACGAATGTTGGAGGGGATGTAGGAAGGCTGGGACACTGATGCATTGTTGGTGGAGCTGTGAACGGGTACAGCCATTCTGGAGAGCAATTTGGAACTATGCTCAAAAAGTTATCAAACTGTGCATACCCTTTGACCCAGCAGCATTTCTATTGGGTTTATATCCCAAAGAAATCATAAAGGAAGGAAAGGGTCCCACATGTGCAAGAATGTTTGTGGCAGCCCTTTTTGTAGTGGCTAGAAACTGGAAGCTTAATGGATGCCCATCAATTGGAGAATGGCTGAATAAGTTATGGTATATGAATATTATTGTTCTGTAAGAAATGACCAGCAGGATGATTTCAGAGAGGCCTGGAGAGACTTGCATGAACTGATGCTGAGTGAAATGAGCAGAACCAGGAGATCACTATACACGGCAACAACAAGACTATATGATGATCAATTCTGATGGCCATGGCTCTCTTCAACAATGAAATGTTTCAAACCAGTTCCAATTGTTCACTGAAGAAAGCCATATATACCCAGAGGGAGGGATGTGAAATGTGGACCACAACGTAACATTCTCATACTCTTGATTGATGTTTGCTTACATTGTGTTTCCTTTATCTGATATGTCTTTTGTGTAGATACGATTTTTCTTGCACAACAATGATAAGTTTGGAAATATGTATACATATATTCAATTTGCCAATATTTTAACATAATTAACATGTAGTGGATATCCTGCCATCTAGAGGAGGGGTGGGGAGTTGGAGGGAAAAATCTGTAACAGAAAGCTATGTAAGGGTTAATGTTGAAGAATTACCCACACATATGTTATGCAAATAAAATAAAATTTAAAAAAAAAAGAATTCAGTGGTGAGGATAGGAAGCATTTAATTTTGTTAGACTATCAAGCTCTGAAGAATATTACATATTATCAAGCTTCTATTTTGCTGCTTGATTGATTCATTTGCTTTTTAAAAGAAAATAGACAAAAGCTTTTGTTTTTTGGAGGGTGATAAGGGCAAATATAAAACTGATTAACATGAAAGAAATGATAAGAAAGGAAAATTAGCCTGAAAATTAA
>JAJPUD010014839.1:0-10824 GCA_023553655.1 Myrmecobius fasciatus
GCCACGATATTCCTTGGGGTTTTAATTTTGGGGTCTCTTTCTGGAGGTGATCGGTGAATTCTTTCAATGCCAATTTTGCCTTCTGATTCTAAAACATCAGGGCAATTCTCTTTCATGATTTCCTGGAAGATAGCATCCAGGTTCTTTTTTTCATCGTGGCTTTCAGGGAGTCCGATAATCCTTAAATTGTCTCTCCTGGATCTGTTTTCCAAGTCAGTTGTTTTTCCTAGGAGATATTTCATATTTTCTTCTATTTTTTCATTTTTTTGTTTTTGTTTAACTGATTCTTGAAGTCTTATTGAGTCATTTACTTCTATTTGTTCAATTTTAATTTTTAGAGTATTATTTCCTTCAGTTATCTTTTTTAGCTCCTTTTGTAGCTGGCCAATTGAATTTCTGGATTCAATGCATTCTTTTTCCATTTTGCCAGTTTTATTTTTCAATGAATTGTTGTCTTTTTCCAATTCACCAATTTTGTTTTTCAGTGAATTGTTGTCTTTTTCCAATTCACCAATTTTGTTTTTCAGTTCACCATTTTTATTTTCCAGTGAATTGGTGATTTTTTCCAATTCACCAATTTTGTTTTTCAGTGAACTGTTTTCTTTTTCCAATTCACCAGTCCTATTTTCCAGTTTTTGATATTTCTGTTGCCCTGATCTCAATTTATTTCCCCATTCTTCTTCTAGCTCTCTTTTGAGATTCTTAATGCAATCATCCAGGTAAGCCTTCTGAAAGGGAGACCAACTTAAGTCTGCCTTTGTGGCTTCACCTGGGATTGTTTTCATAATGTCAGGATCTGGGGACTGTTCTATTTTTTCTCCGTAAAAGCTTTCTATGGTGAGAGCTCTCTTCTGCTTCTTGCTCATGATTTAAAGTTGGGATATTGGTCAAAAGCCGAGAAAACTGCAACAATTTATATTTGCCCTGGGGCAGTTTGCCGAGTTGACTTCCGGTCTGAGGCTGGTTGGGCTAGATTCGCACCAGGACCACGTTTTCAGCTGTTCTCATCCACCCCCTTCCAAAGGCAGATCTGCCAAAGCACCTGCCCGCAAGCAGAGCAAAGTGGCCCAGGCGTCTCCCAGGGGCTTCCTGGGTGCCCAAAATCCGCCCCTCTATCACAGCCCTGACTTCTGCCCCGGCTGGAGTCCGAACGCGACCAGAGGCCGATTTCCCCTGAGGCTAACCTTCTCCGGAGTTCTTTCAAGGTAGATCTTTTATAGAAGCGCGTTGTAGTCCAAATGCTTGGCGAGGACCTCACTCGGAAACCAGTTTTAAGGCTTACTTTGTCTGGGTTTGAGGGAATGTTGGAGGGAGTTCACAGAGAAAGCTGTCCGCAGTTCGCCATCTTGGCTCCGCCCAAGCTTTCAATATTTCATTGTCACTTCAATAACATGCCATTTGAACCTTCACAGAAACAAGATCTCTGACCTCTTTAACTTTGTATCAATCAAATATATCTATATATTCTGAATATCCAATTTCTCTGAGATAGGTTCATTGGGATGTATTTGTTTCTCTGCAATTTCTTTTCCTTTTACCCTAATTGTGACCTTTGGAGTAAAGGGAACTAAGTCTAGTCATTCTTCATTATGACAGTTATCATTTCCTTCCTTCCATTCTAATCATTTTCTTTTGAATAAACAAGTCTCTTCATTCAATTATGGTACAATAGGTTGTCTTATACCTTCACTCTTCAGTCATCATCCAGATGCTCTATAGGTTATTAATACTCTTTTCATATTACCTAGTGCTTTAGCTAGAATATAGTGATTTTTCTTTGGAATCCAAAATCTCACTAAAGCTAAAATAGAATTAATATTGTTGATTGCAATGTTATATTGCTGACTCTTTTAAAGATAGTTACATTAAGAAACCCATCTTTTTTTCTTCAAAATTGTTTTCTGCCACAACTTCCCCTTCCTGCATTTGCGAATTCTTTTAGAACCCTTGAAGAAATTTATATTTATCCAATCAATTTTATCTTATGAAATTCATTTATTCTACCAACCTGTCAAGATCTTTTGGGGATCTTGGTTCTGTCATCAAGAATGTTAGCTATCCCTTTAAACTTCATGTCATTGGTAAAATTGACAAGCATGTCATCTCCATCTTTATTCAAGTCACTGACAAAAATGTTGAATAGTGCAGGGCCAAGTCAGGATCCCTAGGGCTCTATACTAGATTACTTCCTACAAGTTGACATTGGCAACCCATTAATAACTATTTTTAGGTTCTGGTAATACAATCATTTCACAATCTACCTAATTTACTATAACTTAAATAGTATCACTTCATTGTATCCATAGGCACAGCATAAGAAAATTTGTTTAACAGTGTTTCTAGCTATACTCTGCCTAAGTCTGAAGTATTCCTGTGTTGTATGAGACTAGATATTCTGTCAAAAAGGAAGGGAATTTAGTGTGGCATGACCTATTGTTGAAGAAACTATGGTGGCTTCCAGGAAGCTACAGTTACCTTTCCAAATGCTTAAGAATTCATCATTTTCTTCGCTTTGCTATCCCTTCCCTTTCAGAAATGAGATCTAAACTCACTGTGCAGTTCTTAGATTCTCTATGTCCACTCTATATGTCTCTGTCTCTGTTTCTCTGTCTCTCTCTGGCTTTCCCTACCTGTCTGTGTCTGTGTCTGTGATTGTCTCTCTATTTCTCTCATAAATGGAGACAATATTTACTTTTTTCTTTAGTCTTTTGATGTACTTTTCATTCTCCAAGTTTTTCAAACATCATTGATAACACATTAGCTCTCATATCTGTCAATTTGTTCAGTTTCTTGGGATCTTGTCAAATTCAAATAAAAATGGAGGCTGCTCAAAAGCAAAAAAAGCAAAGTATATATATATATATATATATATATATATATATAAAACTAGAAAACATCATTTCAATATTACCTATATTTTATTGCATCATTTATTTTTATAACTATATTCCTTATTATAAGATAATAGATTGTTTGACCATATGTACAGAATGTACAGAAGAATTAACAATAACCCCAATTTTTAGCTAGAGAAGTCTTTAGACCTGATTACAAACTTCATTAGAAAAGTTATATGGGGGGGAGTGGAGCCAAGATGGTGGAGAGGACACACGTTTCTTTCTGATTTTCTCATGCTATCCTCAGACTAAATACCAAATTCATCTTCTGAATTAACTCTGGACTGCCAAAATCCAGTAATATTAGGAGTGTAGCAAATTATCAGCAGATGATAACTTCAAAGATCTCCAGAAAAGGTTTGTTTTAATCAGCAGGATGGGAGGTGGACCAAGTGCAAACACAAGTTTATCTCAATAGATGCATAAAAAGCATTTGATAAAATCTAACGCCGATTCTTATGAAAAACACTAGAGAGTATAGGAATAAATGGACTTCTCCTTAAAATAGTCAGTAGCATCTATTTAAAACATCAGTAAGCATCATGTTATATGGGGATAAACCAGAACCATTCCCAATAAGGTCAGGGGTGAACCAAGGCTGCCCACTATCACTATTACTATTCAATATTGCATTAGAAATACTAGCTTTGGCAATAAGACAAGAAAAAAGATATTAAAAGAGTTAGAATAGGTAGTTAGAATAGGTCATGAGGAAACCAAATTATCACTCTTTGCAGATGACATGATGGTCTACTTAGACAACCCTAGAGAATCAACTAAAAAACTATTAGAAATAATTAACAACTTTAGCAAAGTTACAGGATACAAAATAAATCCACATAAATCATCAACATTTTTATACATCTCTAAAAAAATCCAACAGCAAGAGATACAAAGAGAAATTCCATTTAAAAATAACTGTCAATAGTATAAAATTTTGGAGAATGTATCTGCCAATGGAAAGTCAGGAACTATATGAGCAAAACTACAAAACACTCTCCACACAAATAAAATTAGATCTAAACAATTGGAAAAATATCATATGCTCTTGGATAGGTTGAGGGAATATAATAAAGATCACAATACTACCCAAACAAATATATGTATTTAGTATATACCAATAAAACTCCCAAGAAACTATTTTGACTTACCTAGAAAAATAACAAAATTCATATGGATGAACAAAAGATCAAGAATTTCAAGGGAATTAGTGAAAAAAAAAAAGCAAATGAACATGGCCTAGCTGTATCAGATTTAAAACCATATTATGAAACAGTGGTCATCAAAACCATTTGGTACTGGCTAAGAAACAGGCTAATTGATCAGTGGAATAGGTTAGATTTACAGGACAAAATAGGCAATAACTATAGCAATTTAGTGTTTGACAAATCCGAAGACCCCAGCTTTTGGGATAAGAACTCACTATTTGATATAAACTGCAGGAAAAATTGGAAATTAGTATGGAAGAAACCAGGTATTGACCTATATCTAACACTATATACCAAAATAAGGTGGAAATGGGTTCATATTCTGGACATATAGAATGACATTATAAACAAATTAGAAGAACAAAGGAAAGTTTACCTCACAGACCTATGGAGGAGGAAGGAATTTGTGACCAAAGAAAAATCATTATTGATTACAAAATAGATGTTTGACTATATTAAGTTAAAAGTTTCTGTACAAACAAAATTAATGCAAACAAGATTAGAAGGGAAGCTATAAACTGGGAAACATTTTTACATTCAAAGATTCTGATAGAGTCATTTCCAAAATCTATAGAGAATTGACTCAAATTTATAAGAAATCAAGCCATTCTCCAATTGATAAATGGTCAAACGATATGAACAGTTTTCAGATGAAGAATTTGAAACTATTTGTAGTCAAATGAAAAAGTGCTCCAAATCACTATTGCTCAGAGAAATGCAAATTAAGACTACTCTGAGATTCTACTACATTCCTCTCAGATTGGCCAAGATGACAGGAAAAGATAATGAAGAATGTTGGCAGGGATGTGGGAAAACTGGGACACTGATATATTGTTGGTGGACAGATCCAATCATTCTGGAGAGCAATTTGGAACTATGCTCAAAAAATTATCAAACTCTGCATAGCCTTTGACTCAGCAGTGTTTCTACCAAAGAGGCCTTAAAGGAGGGAAAGGGACCCATATGTGAAAAAAATGTTTGTGGCAGTGCTTTTTATAATGGTAAGAATCTGGAAACTGAATGGATGATCATCAATTGAAGAATGGCTGAATAAATTATTGTATATGAATATTATGGAATATTATTGTAAGACACAACCAACAGGATGAATTCAGAGAGGCCTGGAGAGACTAAACACAAACTGATGCTAAGTGAAGTAAGCAGAATCAGGAGATCATTATACACAGCAACAATGAGATTATACGATGATTAATTCTGATGGACATGGTTCTCTTCAACAATGAGATGACTCAAACCAGTTCCAATTGTTCAGTGATAAAGGGAACAATCTACTGGCAGAGAGAGGACTGTGGGAACTGAGTGTGTACCACAACATAGCATTTATACTCTTTCTGTGGTTGTTTGCTTGCATTTTGTTTTCTTTCTCAGGTTTTCTTTTTCTTTTTTCCTTCTTGTTCTGCTTTTTTTTTCTTGAACAGCAAGATAACTATAAATATGTATACATATCTTGGATTTAACATATTTAACATGTATTAGGCTACCTGGGGTAAGGAGGTAAGATGGGGATAAGGGGGGAAAAATTTGAAATAGAAGGTTTTCAAGGATCAGTGTTCAAAGATTACCAATGCATATGTTTTGTGAATAAAAAGCTTTAATAAAAATTAAAAGAAGAAAAAATAGCTTTTTTTGACTGCCTCATCAACCTATTCATGTTTTATTTACGAATTCATAAACTCCTCATATATTTCTCAGGGAAAAACAAACAAGCAAACAAAAAGCTATTGTCTCACTATTTCTTTCCCTTTTGCTTGTGAAGTTACTTTATTTCCCCAATAAAACCTTTACATTCAATCCTAAAAAAAAGCCATATCCAGAATATCTCCATCTTGGTTAGACATATAAGACTATCCCCAACACCAGCATAATCTTTAGGAAACCAGATTTCCTTCACTGGATTACAAGGCTTGAGGATAAGTTAAGACAAATAAAATGGTAGGTTATTTTAAGCTGAAATTTTCACTATTCAGCTATAGTTCTAAAATATAAGTATTACCAATACCCAATTGCAAAAGATAATGCCAGAGAGAAAATGGGTACATTTTGTCTGTTCTATCTGCTTAAAATATGAATAGAAGGTCATCCTGAGAAAGAACTGATAAATAAAATTATCATTCACTGTAGTACCAAGACATATATTGCATGGAGAAAAGCACCAAGATAAAAAGCTATTTCATATCATTATACCTCTATCTCCCTAGGTGTTTAAATGCTAATCTTTATTCATTAATGTAGTGTGGCTTTTTGATATTAAAGCTGCAAAATCCTCTAATTATTTTTTCTAGGTAGATTTTTTTAAAGAAATCGTGTTTTTTTTTTGGGGGGGGGCAGAGTTAAAATGGCTGAGTGAAAAACCAGGAAGCAGTTGGAGCTCTCCCACTTTCCCTCAGAACCCACAAAAATCCTCTGAACACAGTCTGGGTGGAATGAAACCAGTCTCCAGCTCAAGACAGACTGAAAAAAACTTTAAGAAAGGTCAGTCTCAAGAGGGGAAAAGGTGTTCAGCCAGCTTAGATAGATTCTGAGAAAGCTAGTGAGGAGGTCTTAATCACAGCAAATCAGCCATTAAAACCCTTAGTCTTTGCTTAGTAGAGGAGCAAATAAGTGGGGCAGTTTCCAGTCCTAGATCAGAAGGCAAAATCTGGGAAACCAGGCTGTTTCCTGAAAAGAGCAGGCAAAGCTACCCCTTGTAAAAACAAGAGACCCCTGTGCTCAAAGCTAAGGCTTAGAGCTGCACAGGAAGTTTGGGATAATGCACCCATTACCTTAGGAGCTGTGCTCAACCATAAAAGTTAAAAAAAAAAAAAAAAGAGGAAATACCAAAAGAAAAAAAAAAGAAAATTAGCAAAAAAACAAAGAAAAAAAATTGACCATAGAAAAATGCTACATTGACAGGGCAAAGCAAAACACAAACTCAGATGAGGACAGAATGTCCACAGAGAAAATCTAAAACGGTAATATAAATTGTTTAAGTCCCAAAGAGGCTTTTTAGAAGTGCTCATCAAAGAATTTAAAAGGCAAATAAAAAAGGTAGAATTAAAAAATGAGAAAGGAAATGAGAGGTATGCATGAGAGAATCAACAGCTTGGAAAAGAAAAGAAAAAAAATGTCTGAAAAAACAACTGCTTAAACTGTAGAAAAATTAAATGGAAAAAGAGATACAAAAGCTAACTGAAGAAAATCACACGTTAAAAACTAGAACAGGGCAATTAAAAACTAATGACTTTCTGAAACAGCAAGAATCAGTTAAACAAACTAAAAAGAATGAAAAAAATGGAAGAAAATGTGAAATAATACCTCATTGACAAAATAGCCAACCTGGAAAATAGATCTAGAAGAAACAATTTAAAAATTGTTGGCCTACTTGAAGGCCATGTCCAAAAAAGAGCCTGAATAGCAAGCAGTCTACAAAAATATCATTAAGGAAAATTTCCCCAATATTTTACAGAGAGAGAAATACTAATTGAAAGAATGCACTGATCATCTCTGGAAAGAGATCACACAAAGAAAACCTAAGGAACATTGCTGCAAAACTCCAAAACTATGATCTCAAGGTAAAAAATACTGCAAGCTGCCAAAATAATTCAAATATCAAGGAGCAACAGTCAGGATTACCCAGGGTCTGACAAATTCTACAGTAAAAGATCAGAGGGCTTGGAATACCATATTCAAGAAGTTAAAGGACCTACGATTCCAACCAAGAATTAACTGCTCATTGAGAATCAGCATCATATGTCAGGGGAGGCAATGGAGCTTCAGTGATGTAAAAGATTTTCTATCATATCTTTTGATAAAACCGGAACTAAACAGAAAATTCAATCTACGGTCACAGGACTAAAGGGAAGCATAGAAAGGTAAGTAGGGGAAATGTATATTATTTATAGGTTAAATCGCTTACATCCCTAGATAGCAAAACAACATCTTTAACACTTGAGAACTGTATCTGACACTGGGACAGTCAAAGAGGGATATACATCAACTGAGGGTGTGGTTGTGAATGGACTCAGCTGTGATGATATCAAAGAAAAAGGGGTGGAAAAAACTCTACTGGAAAAAGAGGAAAGGGGAGGTATAATGGGACATTAAATTTACATGAAGAGGTACAAAAAGCCAATAACAACGAAGGGAAAAAAGCAAGGGGGATGAGCACTTTCTGAAGTTTGATCTCATCAGTTTTGGCTCTAAGAGGGAATAATTTAATAATTCAGTTAGGTATAGAAATTTATCTAACCCTAAAAAAAGGTAGGAGGAGAAAGAAGAAAAGTAAAGGGAGAGACCAGATAGAAGGGAGAGCAAAAATACTAAGAAAATAGTTAAGAGAAAGTGGGAAGGGTAGAAGATAAGGTATTAGGTGGATAGGTTAAAAACAAAACAAAACAAAACAAACAAAAAACACTACTAAGTACAGGATGGAAAGAGAAAACAAAAGATATATAGGGGATAAAATAGTATGGAAAGAAATACAGAGTTGGTAATCATGACTATGAATGTGAATGGAATGAACTCTCCAAAAAAACAAGTGAATAGCAGAGTGAATTAAAAAATAGAATCCTACAATATGTTGTTTACAAGAAACACACTTGACACAGTGAGACACTTACAGACTAAAGATAAAAGATAAAGATAAAGATAAAGAAAAAGAATAGAATTTATTATGTTTCAGATGAAGTAAAATATTCTGATCTCAGATATGGCAAAAGTACAAATAGATCTTATTAAAAGATATAAGAAAGGAAACTACATCTTGATAAAGGATACTGTAAACAATGAAAAAATAATGCTATTAAATGTGCACGTACCTAGTGGTAGAACAGGCAAATTCCTAGACAAGATTTTAGTTCAGGTACAGGAAGAAATAGACAGCAAAACTATTCTAGTGGGGGACTTCAAACTTCCCCTCCCAGAATCAGACAAATCTAATGACAAAATAAACAAGAAAGAAACTAGGGAATTCAATAGGATCCTAAAAAATGTGCATATGATAAATCTCTGAAAAAAATTGAATAGGAAAAGAAAGAAGAAATACACCTTTCTCTTGGGAATACATTGTACCTACACAAAATTTGACCATGTAGTAGTACATAAAAAACTCACAATCAAATGCAGAATGGTAAATGCTTCCTTTTCAGACCAAAATGCAATAAAATTATATTCAATAAAAGGCCAGGGAAGGATAGACTGAAAACCAAATGGAAATTAAATAATCCAATTTGAAAGAACTAGTGGGTCAAATAACAAACCACAGAAACAATTCATAATTTCTTTTAAGAGAATGACATACCAAAACCTATCGGATGCAGCCAAAATAGATCTTAAGGGAAATTTTATATCTGTAAATTGCTACATAAATAAAATAGAGAAAAGGGAGATCAACAAATAGGCATGAAATTAAAAAGTTAGAAAAAGAACAAATCAAAACTCCCCAATTAAATACAAATTTAGAAATTCTTAAACTCAAAGGAGAAATTAATAAAGTAGAAAATTATTGAACTAATACATAAAACTAAGAATTGGTTTTATGATTCAGAAAACAGCAAAATAGATAAATCTTTGGATAATTTGTTTTTTAAAAAAAGGAAGGGGAAAAAAATCACCAGCATAAAAAATGAAAAGGGTGAACTTATTACTAATGGAAAAGAAATTAAAGCAGTAACTAGGAGCTATTTTAGCCAGCTGTATGGCAGTGAATCTCATAATCTGACTGAAAATAGATAAATATTTACAAAAATATCAATTACCCAGATTAACAAAAGCAGAAGTAAATTACTTAAATTGTCTCATTTTATAAAAAGAAATTGAACAAGTTATTAATGAACACTGTAAGAAAAAAATCCTCAGCACCATATGGATTCACAAGTGAATTCCACCAAACATTTAAAGAACAATTAATTCCAATATTATGCAAACTCTTTGGGAAAATAGAAAAGATGGAGTACTGCCAAATTCATTCTATGACACAAATATGGCACTGATACCTAAACCACAAAGAGCCAAAATAGAAAAAAGAAAATTACAAGTCAATCTTGCTAATGAAAATATTAGCCAAGAGATTACAGTAACTTATCCACAGGATAATAACTAAGTGGGATTTATACCAAGAATGCAAGCTGGTTCAATATTAGGAAAACTATTACCACAATTGACCAGATCAATAACAAAACCAACGGAAATCATATGATAATCTCAACACATGCAGAAAAAGCTTGTGACAAAATACAGTACTCATTCTTATTAAAAACACTAGAGAAAATAGGGCTAAAGGAAGTTTTCCTTAAAATAATAAAGCAGTATCTATCTAAAATCAATAGCAAGTATTTTTTTTTTTTTGTAATGGAGAGGACTTGAATGCATTCCAATAAAATCAGGGATTAAACAAGAATGCCCATTATCACCACGATTATTCAGCATTGTCCTCTAAATGTTGGCTTTGGCAATGGGAATAAGAAAAGAAAAAAAATATATTAAAGGAATTAGAATAGGCAATGAGAAAATAAAACTATCACTCTTTGCAGATGATATGATATTCTCAGAGAATTCTACAAAATCATCCAAACAACTACTAAAAACCATTCGCAACTTCAACCAAGTTGCAGGATATAAAATAAACCCACAAAAATCATCCACATTTTTATATATTACTGATAAAACATCTTGATAAAGTTTTTAGGAAGAAATGAAGAGCAAATCTATACTACTTGAGG
>JAJPUD010014839.1:10924-39608 GCA_023553655.1 Myrmecobius fasciatus
AAATGAAGAATTTTGTGTTATCCAGACTGTGACTCCATCATACTTGAAATGTTTCTTTCTGGATGCTTGTAATATTTTCTCCTTGTTCTGAAATTTGTTTTTATTCCTAAGGGATTTCATTTGGGGATCTCTTTCAGATGATCAGTGGATTCTTTTCAGTTTTTATTTTTACCTCTGGTTCTAAAATATCAGGACAATTTTCCTTGATAATTTCATGAAAGATCATTGTCTATGTGTTTCCAAAGAGATATTATGTTTTGATTCACCAGTTTTGTTTTATATTGACAACAAAATCTACAAGGAGACAAGTCCAGTATTTTTATAATAAAACAGCACAAAGATCCAGGAAGGCTGGTTTCTAACCAACTTCCTTAAATATAGATGAAATCCCAACTCTTCCTCTTATGAGCAACTGATTCCTTTTAGCTGTCAGTTAGCTCTTAGTTCTATGCAGGAAGTGACAGTTTTTATTGCTCTATTAACTTACTGTCTGTAACTTGAGACATTAGCTACATTCAATGGCAGTTCTTTAACTACGCTTAACTTTTAGGTGCCACTGTAGCTGTGTGGAATTTGCAGTCTTCTACCTACTCATTTGCCTTGTGCTTTTATACTATTGGTATGTTTTTTATTAAAATCACATAAAACTGGCTTGTTGACAATAGAGAAAGCATTTAGGGTTCATGTGTGAAAAGCAAAAATGATTACATAATGTGTATACAATAAAGTTTTGCATACATTGAGATAACCTTCCTAAGCTAGATACCACTAAGCTAGTTTACACCTTAAGATGTCCTATTTATGTTAGAGAAGGGTTGTCTCACCTATTTAAATTTTTGGATCAATATTTATTAAGGAGATTGGTCTTACTATGTTTTGGACCTTCATGGTTTAGGTGTCAGTATCATATTTGTGTCATAGGAGCAATTTGGCAGTACTCCTTCTTGACCTATTTTCCCAAATACTTTACATAATATTGGAATTAATTGTTGTTTAAAAGTTTGGTAGAATTCACATACATCCATCTGGCCCTGAAGATTTTTTTTTATTTTTAGGGAGTTCACTAAATAGCACTAATGGCACTATGCAAGTAATTTATTTCCTCTTCTGATAATCTGGGCAATTTGTATTTTTGTAAATAGTTATCCATTTCAATCAGATTGTCAGAATTGCTGCCATACAGCAGGATGAAATAGGTCCTAATTAGTGTTTTAATTTCTTTTTCACTGTTGATGCTGTTAATTTCATTTTTTTCCTTTTTTTCTAATAAAGTTATCCAAAGCTTTATCTATTTTATTGTTTTTTTTCATAAAACCAGATTTTAGTTTTCTTAATTCAACATTTTTCTTACCTTCAATTTATCTGTGCTTTGAGTTTCAGAATTTCTAATTTGATATTTAATTGTGGGTTTTTAATTTGTTCTTATTCTAACTTTTTAGTTGCATGCCCAATTCATTGCTCTCCTCTTTATTTTATTCATATAGCTGTTAAGAGATATGAAATTTCCCCTAAAAACTGCTTTGGCTATATCCCATAAGTTTTAATATAGATTCTTATTATTGTCCTCCTCTTGGATGAAATCGCAGAGTGTTGTTAATGATTTGTTGTTTGATGTACTTATTTTTTCTTAGAATTAGATTATTTATTTTCCATTTGATTTTTAATCTATCTGTCCCTGGCTCTTTGTTGATTATAATGTTTATTACATTGGGGTCTGAAAAGGTAAAATTTACTATTTTTGCTTTTCTGCATTTGATTATTTTATTTCCTAATACATGGTGAATTTTTGTGTGAGTGCCATGTACTGCTGAGAAAAAAATGTATATTTCTTTGTGTTTCTATTCAGTTTTCTTCAGAGATTTATCATATCTACATTCTTTAGGATCCTATTGACCTCTCTTTCTTGTTTATTTTGTTGTTAGATTTATATGATTCTGGGAGGGGACGGTTGAGGACCCCCACTAGAATAGTTTTACTGTCTTTCTGTAACTGGCTTAAAATCTTTTCTAGAAATTTATATGCTCTACCACTTGATGCATATTCATTTAATAATTTTACTGCATCATTGTTTATGATATCCTTTTTCAAGATTTACTTTCCTTATGTTTTTTGAGTAATCTATTTTTACTTTTGCTTTATCTAAGATCAGAATTTCTACTGCTGTTTTCTTTTACTTTAGCTGAAGCATAGTAAATTATATCCCAGCCTTTTTCCTTTACTCTTTATGTTTCTCTCTGTGTCAAATGTGTTTCTTGTGAACAACATACCGTAGGAATTTTTTTTAAATGCTCTGCTATTTGCTTCCATCTTATGAGAGACTCCATTCCATTCACATTCATAGTTATGATTATCAGCTCTATATTTCCCTCTATTCTATTTTCTCTCCTGTATATACTTTTTGTTCCCTCTTTCCACTCTGTTCTTAATAGTGTTTTTTGACCCTCCCCACCCATTACTTTATCTCCTATTATCCCTCTCTTTTATTAGTGTCTTTTTTAATCCACCTTGCAAACAAACTTATCTTGTTTTATCCTCCCCCCCTTCTCTTACCTTTTTTCCTAGTGTTCCTGCTCTCCCTTATATCCAGCCCCTCTCTGTTCTTTCATCTTTCTCCTCCTACTTCTTTATAAGGTTTCAAAAATTACTATACCCAACTGAATGATTATATTTTTTCCTATTAGTGCTAAAAGTGATGATATCAAGCTTCAGACAATTCTTAACCCACTCTCTTTTTCTTTCAATTGTAATAGGTCTTTTGTGCCTCTTTAAGTTATCTAATTTGTACCATTATACTTGCTCTTTCCTTTTGTTCTGGTACAAACATTTTTCCACCCCTTAATGTCTTTTTCAGTGATATCATCATATCAGAGTCCATTCACAACCACAGCCTATGTCCTTGTGATGGCCTCCTCTAGCTGCCCCACTAACAATTACTCTCAAAAGTTACAAATATTATTTTCCTAGCTAGGGCTGTTTACACCCCTTTTTTTATCCTTTAAATTATATATATATATATATACATATATATATATATATACACACATATAGGTATATAAAGTATGTATATATATCTTGTTTCAATGTTTATCTTTCTATGCTTCTCTCAATTCTGTGTTTGTAAAATAAATTTTCAATTTAGTTCTGTTTTTTTTTTTTCAATAGAAACAATTGCAGGTCTCTTACTTTATTGAAGATCCATCATCTCCCCTGAAAGCCAATGCTCAGTCTCGCTGGTTAGTTCATTCTTGGTTGCAACCTCTGGTTCTTTGCCTTCCCAGAATATGATATTGCAGATCTTCTGATATTTTATTGTAGAAACTGACTGTTACTCCTTGATATAGGAATTGTTTTGTCTGGCAGCTTGTAGTATTTTTTTCCTTGAGTTCATATTTTTGTAGTTTTGTAACAATGTTCCTTGGAGTTTTCCTTGTGATATCTCTTTCTAAAGGCTGTCAATGGATTCTTTCAATGAATATTTCCCACTCTGTTTCTAGAATATTGGGGCAGTTTTTCTTCATGATTTCTTGAAGAATGATGCAAAGGCTCTTTTTTTTGGGGGGGAGGGTGTAATAGATTTTTTGAAGACCAGTAATTTTTAAATTGTTTTTTCTGGATCCATTATCAGATCAGCTGTTTTTATAAATGAGATATTTCACATTTTCTTCCATTTTTTCATTCTTTTTACTTTGCTTAACTGATTCTTCATGTCTCATAGAGTTATTAGTTTCTACTTACCCATTCTAGTTTTCTTCATTTAGCTTTTGTATCTCTTTTTTCATTTGGTTAATTTTACTCATAAAGGTGTTGTTTTCTCCATTGACTTTTTTTTGGCAAATTTTTTTGCATTTGACCAATTGTGAATTTTTAAATTGCCTTCCTTTTTCAATCTGTTGATTTTCTCATGGATACTTCTCATTTCTCTTCTCATCATTTTTCTTCTCCCTGTCTTATGAGCACTTCCAAGAAGAATCTTTGGGTCTCAGACAGATTCATATCAGTCTTTGAGATTTCCTCTGTGGACATTTTGTCCTTGTCTGAGTTGGTGTTTTGGTCTTCCCTATTGCTATAGTGACTTTTTATGGTCAAGATTCTTTTCCATTTCTTGCTCATTTTCTTTACTTTTCCTTTGGTATTTTCCCTTATTTTTATTTATTTTTATTATTATTTACTTTTAAGTTTGAACTCTGCTCTTGGAGTAAAGGGTGCACTGCACCAAGCTTTCTATGTAGCTCTGAGTCTTGACTTTGAGCACAGGGGCCCCTTGTGTTTGCAGGGGGTACCTTTGCTGGCTCTTCCAGCCTGATTTCCCAGAATTTGCCTTTTAAATAGGAACTTGGTGTTCCTCACTTGGTATCCTCTACTGAGGCAGGATAGAGGGTCTTAGTTGCTGATTTTCTGTGATTAAGATGCTCCCACTGGCTTTCCCAGAGTCTGTCTGAGCTGGACTGATCACTCTTTTCACACCCAGTGACCTTTCTTGAAATTTTTCCCATGCATCTTGAACTGCAGAGTTATCTTTCTGCCAGGCTTTGTTCAGAGGCTTTGTTTCATTTTGTTTTCATGGGAAACTAGGAGAACTCTAGCAGGTTCCTGGCTTTACTCTGGCATCTTGGCTCCATACCAAAGAATTCTCACCGCTTTACTTTTTTTTTTAAATGTTGAAAACATATTTTTTTCACTTTTATTTCTCTAACACTTCTTATTTTCAAAATATGTGCATAGATAATTTTCAAAATTCACCCTTTCAAAACTTTATGTTCCAATTTTTTTTCTCCTTTCTCCCCAACCCCTCCCCTAGATGGCAAGTAATCCAATATATATTGAACACGTGCAATTCTTCAATACATATTTTCACAATTATTGTGCTGTACAAGAAAAATCAGATAAAAATGGAAAAAAAGAGAAAGAAAACAAAATGCAAGCAAACATCAACAAAAAAAGTGAAAATAAATTATGTTGTGATCCACACTCAGTACCCACAGTCCTCTCTCATGGTGTAAATGGCTTGGAAACATCTTTTTAACGCAAACTATATGCTTATTTCTCAATCTTCCATTCCAGTAACTATATTGAGCCTCTTTTCTCTGGTGGGACTTAAAAAGTCTATATGCTTCCACTGAATACCTAGTGAATACCACTATGCCATCTCCTGAGATATATTTGACTCCTAATTTTCAAAATTTGAGTTTATAATTTAGTTACTATTGTTCCCTGCAAACATCAGTTAAAATAAATGAAGGTTTTAGCATGTCAGCCTTCTTGAGAGATGTCCATTCATTCATTCATTTATAAATTCAAAGAATATCAATTAAATGATTATCAATCATTAGCTAATGTGCTAAAGAACATTAAAAGATCATTAGAGCAGTGTCCCAATCCTCTAAATGAAGGCAATGGAAGTATGGCATGACAATATATGATGATGGACTATAAATGTATGATAGTACAATACACTACAAAAGAGGCAGAATGCTACTACGGATATAGAGCTTACCTTGAAATCAGGAAGAAGATACTAGTTAGCTTTAAGGCAAATGATACATAGCTTGAACTGTCATTGTCTTTAACAAGTAAGACAATAAGTCATAAAGAAATCACAACCAGTGTTGGAAAATGATATTTTCCACATCAGCAAGTTCCCCATACTAACAGAAAACACAGTTATGATTTTTGTCCATTAATGCATAAAACAAATGCACACACACACATACACACATATGCAAAAATCCTAACTATGAAAAGATTATAAGGGATTGCAATATTTTTTTGTATCCTCAGCATTTAGTACATGGACAGGAAAATAGAAAGCACTTAACAAAACTTTGTTGGTGCTATTTTTTTGATGATGATGATGATGATGATGATGATAGTTATGAATTTGGTTGTATATGAAGTCATAAGTGAATTTATAAACACTGACAGGATAATTCCCAACTATAGCAGGAGTTATTAACATGCCCTCCATTTTTAAAGTTGTTTTCGTTTATTTTTTAATTAAAGCTTTTTATTTGCAAAACATATGCACAGGTAATTTTTCAACAGTGACCCTTGGAAAACTTTCTGTTTCAATTTTTTCCTTA
Source organism: Myrmecobius fasciatus (assembly GCA_023553655.1). Taxonomy (NCBI): domain Eukaryota; kingdom Metazoa; phylum Chordata; class Mammalia; order Dasyuromorphia; family Myrmecobiidae; genus Myrmecobius; species Myrmecobius fasciatus. The sequence continues at coordinate 17,005 of JAJPUD010014839.1, forward strand.
CTTCCTCCAGCCCCTCCCCTAGATGGCAGATAGTCTAATACATGTTAACTATGTTAAAATATATGGCAAATCCAATATATGTATTCATATTTATACAGTTATCTTGCTGCACAAAAAAATCAGATCTAGAAAGAAAAAAAAATTTGAGAAGGAAAACAAAATGCAAGCAAATATCCACAGAATATGGTGGATAGGATATAGCATTCGTGAAAATGCTATGTTGTACTCCACATTCAGTTCCCACAGGACTCTCTGAGTGTAGATGACTTTTTTCATTACTGAAAAATTAGAACAATTAGAACAACAATTAGAATTTAATTGTTGAAAAGAGCCATGTCCATCAGAATTGATCATTGTATAGTCTTGTTGTTGCCATGTATAATGATCTCCTAGTCCTGCTCGTTTCACTTAGCCGGTGCGTCTAAGTCTCTCCAGGCCTCTCTGAAATCATCCTGCTGGTCGTTTCTTACAGAGCAATAATATTCCATAACATTCATATACCATAATCTGAGAGATACCTTTTTAGGTATCTCAGAGTTGTTTTAATTTGCATTTCTCTGATCAATAGTGATTTAGAGCACCTGTCAAAGGAGTTTTTAACCAGGTTGTTTGTGAGTAGATTTCAGGATGCATATGAACTAGGAAAGAGAAAAGAAATTAGTCTTTATTTTTGCTAATTCCCATGTGATATTTGACATTTTCTTCAATAAATGGAAAACACTATTCTGATAAGGGGTCCGAAGCTGACACAGTTGTCTAAAGGTTAAAGACCCCAGACTAACAGGTTTCTTCTTGAAATTGTTATCATTGCTACTACCCTGGTATTTGTAATGAAGGAACAGGATAAAATAATCTCTAAATTCATTCTCAGCTGATCCACCCACTATGTATCATTCCATTGTACTGTGGTTTTTTTCTAATTTGAATTTTTCTCCAAGATCATGGCATTTTATTGATTTGTAATACTGTGCTATCATTAGTTAGCTAAGGCAATCCATTAATTTTCCTTTACCTAGATTAAATATACATTTTATTCAAAAGCAGTCTATCCTGCTCTGCTGGTTTACTTTCTTTTTTCTTTTTTTTTTTAATCTACATCCTGTTTTTAGTGCTTTATTTTTGACAAGTGATTGAAAATTACTTTATATCCATCTTAGAAATAGTTTTGGGGAAATTATTTTGTCTCCAAAATGTTATTAAGGCCTGTAAAATCTACATTAGCCACCCACATCATCCTCCATGTCTCTTAAAAATACCCATTCATCAAATAGCATCTACACAACAACTACTAGCATCTCTCTTCACCATATATCAAAATTTATGAAAAACCATTATATCTTCACACTCCCTTAACTTCTCTGATGGCAGCATTGGATTATTGAGGAAAGACATAGAAGAAGATGTGTACATAAGATAAGACATAGAGACTATAATTAGATCTTTATCCAAGTCAGTGCAGGCCAATGGATTTGACATACAATATAGAGGTCAAATTCCAAGAAGTGAGAAAGTAAAAAAGGTAGTATAGAAGTCCAGTGAGTGAAGACAAGATCTTACTCTTTTTTCCCCCTTTAATCTTTATTTCATTGAAGTATATTCAGAACTCTGAGAAGTCTCACTTTATAACACTTAATAATTTGGTAAAAATTTACAGAATTGGTTCAATTAGCACCCTGAAGCTTCCATCTTTTTATTAATTAAAGTTTTTTATTTTCAAAATATTTACATGAACAATTCTCAATATTAATCCCTACAAAACCCTGTTCTAATTTTCCACTCCCTTCCTTCACCTTCCCTCCCAGTCAGCAAGTGATCCAATTTTTGTTGGACATGTGCATTTCCTCATGTATATTTCTATAAATATCATGCTGCACCAGAAAAATCAGGTCAAAAAGGAAAAAAAAGAAAAAGAAAACAAAATGCAAGCAAACAACAACAAAAAGTGTGAAAATACTATGATGTGGTACACATTCAGTTTCCACTGTCCTCTCTCTGGGTCCACATGGCTTTCTTCATCACAAGGCTATTGTAGATGGTCTGAATCACCTCATTGTTTTTTAAACCTTCTATCTTTTGCTCAGCATATTATGTTTCCTGAGGAAAGGCTGCTTAGGGAGAGGACAGGCATCTTCCATTTGACTTAAAGCAACCATTTTCATGTATATCAGTATGAGGTGTCTTCCATCTCTTTCTTGCCAGCCCATTATGTCAACTGGGATTTGGAAAATCTCCAGTGCCAAGAAAAGGCACTTCAAGACTTCAATTGTGCTGGCCCTTTGAGGTTAGAGAAATGTCATCCTTGTCTCAATGAGGAACATTCTGTCAAGATATTAGGAGATAACATATTTTTCCAGAACTAAGACACAGCAAGAAGACTGTGCTCTGATCATGACATAACAATAATCCTCTGTGCTAACCCTCTGGATGGTCTTTCCCTCTGGAAGAATATATTGTTTTTGTCAGCATTAGCTGTTCTCTAAGGGATTTATGATTTTTGCATCAATCAATAATTATTTAGATTTATTGTATGTGACAGCCAGAAACAGGGGACTTGCAACAGAAAGTGATATATCTCTTTGTCCTGGAACACAAAAATAGAAAGTTCTTATGAATTAGGAAAAAAGTGGGGTTAATCTTGAGAGGTGTATATTGAAGTAAAAAAAATAACCAACTCTCCTCCTTGAAAAAATAACATTAAATAATAATTGCCTCAAAAGAATTCATAGAAGAACTTTTAAAAATACTTTAAAAGTCAAGTTAAAGAAATCAGAGACAAACTAAAAAAATAGTAAGAAGAAAAGAAGAAAAAAAAGATTATAAAGAGAAAATCAAGAACAAGACAAGGAGATCCAGAAACTCAAGGAAGAAAATAGTTCCTTGAAAATTATATTGGACACCAGCCATGAAGTTAGAAGGACCTGTGTTCAAATCTGGTCTCAAACATTCCTAGCTATGTGACCTTGGGCAAGTCACTTAACCCCAATTGCCTTAACAAAAAAAATAAAAAATAGATTTGAAAAAGGGAAGCCAGCAAAATTACTATAAAAGAAAAATAATTAAACATATAAAGAATGAAAAAGGATAGAAGAAAAAGATTATACAAGGAAAACCCACAGGAATATCAGCCAAATTCTGAAATTCCCAGTTTAAGGAGCAACAAGAAACCAAAATTATGATTAGCATTATAATACCTAGCAGTGGCTACTAAAAGATCACAGGTCTCAGAACAATATATATGGAAGAGCAAAAGAATTAGTGTTGCTACCAAAAATATAATGTTCTGAATTACTACAACAAAAGAGGACATCCAATAAATTGACAGGCTTTCATAATTTTGTTTCAAAAAAGATATAAGCTTAATAGAAAATGTAATATATTAGATCCAAGAAAAATATAAGGTAAATATATTAAAAAAACTAATTACAAAGGATTCAGTAAAGACAAACAAATACATGGAAATGTAAACCATATGTCTAAGATTGTCATTTGTAATTTGGTAGTTTGAAAGAAAAACTGGGATACAACTGGGTATAATGTGATTCTAAAAATGTAAATCCATTTCAGAAAAGGTAAAAAGAGTAATTACTTTATACAAATGAATTGGAAGAGGAAGAATTGACACAGAAGAATTAGATGGGGAAAGAGACTGGTAGTTACAGAACCCTATTTTCATTGGGAATGGTTTAAAGAGGGGAAATATACATACATACATACATACATACACACAAACACATATATATGAGTGTGTGTGTCTGTATGTATAAGATCTTATTCCAAAGGGACAAAAATTGCTTCAAGGTTTTGTTGTTGTTGGTCCATTATTTTCAGTCATGTATAACTTTTCCGGACCTTATTTGATTTTTTTTTGGGGGGAGGGGGCAAAAATAGTAGGGTAGTTTGTCACTTTTTTCTCTAGTACATTTTTAAGAAAAAGATATAGCTTCAGACACTTACTAATTATATGATTTTGGACAAGACACTTAACCATAACTAGTAAGTGTTAAGACCATATCTGAATTTAGAAAGATGAGTTTTATTTTCTCCAGGACCAGCACTTTGTCTCCTGCACTATCTAGCTACCCTCAAGAAGAACTTTAAGCTGTAAATTATATGCTTCTCACCACCAAACTTGTTTTCCCAGTTGAGGAAACAAAGTTCTAGAGATTTGCACAGTCTTACCAATAATAAATGATACAGCTTGGATTTAAATTCCTTAATTCTATTCTAATTATCTTTTTTTAAAAACTATATCATTCTTAGAGTTGGCTCTCTGACCAAAAATTCATATGAGACCATAAGCAAATACAGAAAGGCACATGTACAGTTAATATAATGGTATGGTCAGTGGATGCATCTTTTGTTTGTTTTAGGTGATGCACTGCTGTATGGTGGAAATAGGCCTGGATAGAGTTCTAGTAGCGAGTCTCTCACTAAATCATTCATTATCTTTATTATGTGCTAGAATGGAGGTGAAAATTTTGTCTATTTTCTCTATTTGTCTATTTTCAATAAACAATTGTGCAAAGCCTAGCCTAGCTAAGCAAGGAAAGGCTCCTACTTGATAAGGGATGATTGATTAAAGAATAATTGTTTTTAACTCTGCCAATAAAAAGTCATAAAGATGCTCTAACAAGACATAGAGACATTATGGGATGATGTTTGTGAATCAAGGGTTCATATACATCAAATTAGAAAGTCTTGAAGTTTTCAAAGAATTATACATAACAATGTATTGTCTCTTTTCCAAGAACCAGATCTGCTATCACAACTACAGAACTGGAGAATGTAGTAAGGTCAGGATAACATCCCAGGTAGTTCTAAATGCCATCAAAGCAAAGTTTCACACTGCTGAAGTTGAAAGCTGAGGCTTTCACTGAGTGTAAATAGAATATTTAAGTGTAACCAGGTAGAGTTTTTATGGGGCAAAAGAGAAATTGTAAAATTCATGAGGTGATTTGAATTTCATTGTTTACTTGTAAATCTATTGCAATGCAGCTGGAGGGAAAAGAGCTCTTTGGAGTTTCCCCTTAATCATTATAGGTAGTTCAAATTTCCTGCTGAAGCACCTTTTTAAGGGCATTTTTTCCAAGAGGTTTTGACAATGATTAAAATAATTTTTCAGAGCACATAACTTCAATTCTCTTCATTTCTCAATGTAATCATTGAACAATAGCATTTTCCTAAAACTGCCTTCTAAAGAGATAATTAGAACCCCTTCCCACTTTTTTGCCTTTTTTTCTTTTGTCTTCTTTGAAAGATTTTCTGGAGGGGTACTGTCACATTTTGTATTCATTTATTTCTAAGAACTCCAAACTAGCAAGTTACAAACCAGTTGAAAATTTATATGATTTCCTGCCATTTCTTTATGATTATAAAGTGCATTATTGTTTCAGCTTTAAATTGGTAATGGGAGCTTCCATTGAGAGTTAACTTGTCCAGATAGAATCACTGACTGATGCGGTCTCACATAGTCCCAATTCAAAAAAAAAAAAAAAATCCACCAGCAGTTCTGGTTTCTAATACTTATCTGATTCAGTCAACATGGAGCTAACAGACATGTTAAATAGAAAACCTTTTTCTAATCTGGTATAATTCTCAGTGATCACTGTCATTGCTTTTGATGCATTTTTTGATATTAATTGCACCAATTTCAGGCAGGATTAGGGAGAATACAAGGAACAAATCAGACAAACCAGAAGAAGGCTTCTTAAGCTATTTTAGCAGCTTGGAAGTAAATTGTAAAATGTCAAGCTACAGAAATTGGCTCAGATAAATAAGATTTGTCCTGAATTATTTCACTAAGCTCTTAGCCTTCCTGAACATTTTCAGTGAATCCTAAATACTTGAAATGCCAACAGTCATATTGAGCAGTTATACTGAAACTCCTAGACTAAGTTGAAAACCATTGTTATTTTAGATAGGAAAAAGATTTTGTTTCTCTTCATTTAGACCAAGAACTAAAAAGTATAACCAGTCATGAGAAGTAGGGGAGAAAATGAGAAATCCTCTTTTATTTAAGATCAATAGTTGAGGGCTCATTCTCATTACTTTCCTGTTTCTATTCTTTTGTTCATTTTGTTGTTGTTTTTTATTCCATTCCAGCTCTAATCCTAATAATAAATTGAATGGTACTTAAATATACATACAATCTGATCCATACCTTAATAAGAACTTCCCATAAAATAATTGCAGCCCTTTCCACATTGGGGCAATTATGATTTGTTAAAAATCATGTGCTTTTTTCAAGCCTAACAATCTCTACAACTTTGACATACAGTTCTCATTTCTGCTTTTTGAGGTTATGCAGAATCTTGCTTTCTCATGACAACCTTTTAAATGTAAACAAATCAAAACAAAAGAAAAAACATTTCACTTTTCTTCTAAGTCATCTCTTTTTTAAGCTACATATCCACAATTCTTTTAGCTTATCCTTATATGCCATAGACTAGAGACACTTCTATATCCTTCCATTTCGCTTTAGAAAACTTTCCATTGTCTTACTAATCCCTGCCTTTTGAAATACCATCCATCTATCAAAGTAGGACTTATAATACTATTCCATCCAGGTATCTTTTCTCATCCTTTACCCTAGGGTTCTACTTCTTTATAAGTGGTACAATGGATACCTGGTGTCATAAATTTGACAGCAAAAAATAAGTTTTCTTTCTGTTCTTTTGTCTTTGTTCAGGAGGTAGAGTTTAAGGAAATATACAAAATATAGAGTAGCTCATGTCTGGTTTCCCTACTATAAAGGTACTCCATCTACTGAACAATATAGTTACTGGGTAAAGGACAGTCTTTCCTTCACTCACCACATAAAATGCATAAGACTCAAAGGACAAATAGTAATTTATAAACTGTGAGAATACGGAAATATGAAATCGTAAAAGAGTTCTACTCATTTGTCATGGAAGATAAAGATATTTTGATTGAAATGTTGAATAGATATTACCTAGTCACCTCAGAATTACAATAGTCATATACCTAATAGAATTAATAGTCAGGATAAGCTCCACATCTCTAACCATTAGTATTAGCCTCTATGTCATGACTTCAGTCTAACATCTGCAAAACAATTTTCGAATTAAGGGTCAGTCCTCTTTATTCTCAAGGAGTAGGTGTGGGAAGAAAACTCACTTTAAGAAACTGTCATTTCTTTCAGACTCAGAAACTTCACATTAATAAATACAATAAATTTTTGTTGACTTGATTTAATTTCCCTGTGCCCTCTCTCAACAAGGTATAAAATTAAAAATATACCACTACATTCAAAATTTCAAACTCTGTAATTCCAGCAAGTTAATTGAAAATTTATTTACTTGAACATGGGCTTCTTTGATCAATGCCAAGTTAAAATGACGCCTGAATACATCATCCAATATTTTATTAGGCATCCAGATGGCTAGGGAGATAGAACCATTGAGTGGATTCTGGAAGAACTGAGGTCATATCCAGCCTCAGGCTCTTAGTACCTAGACAATTCATTTAACCTTTTTTTTTTTTTTGTTGTTGTTTTTTTGTTTTTCCTAGCTTCTTTCAATGTCAGATAGAATTATTAGCAAATACTTTTCCAGAGTAATTATGAAGATAAAATGAGATTATATTTATGGAAACTTTTTTCACTATTTAAACATTATATAAACTTTTAATACTATTTTTAAATGTTTTTTGAAAATGTTTTATTAATTTTTTTTAAAATTCTGGTTATGCATGTATATTAACTCTTTAAATACACATTTCTTTATGAATCATGTTGGGACAGAAAACTAAGAAAAAAAGGGAAAAAATGAGAGAAATCAAAAGAAAAAAGAAGGAAACAAAGCATGTGTTTATTTACATTCAATATCCATAGCTCTCTTTGTGTATGCAGTTGACCTTTTCTATCCAAAGTAGATTGGCATTATCTTGGATCATCAAACAACTGAGAAGAACCAAGTCCTTCATAATTGAACATTACACAATCTTGCTGTTACTGTGTACAATATATTTCTGGTTCTGCTTGCTTTGCTCAGTATCAGTTCATGTAATATTTTTCAGGCATTTCTAAAATCAGCTTCCTCCTCATCTTTTTTTTTAATAGAACACTAATATTCCATTACCTTCATATGCCATAACTTATTCTGACATTCCCCAATTAATAAGCATCTACTTTTCCAATTCTTCGCTACCACAAAAAGAGCTGCTATAAACAATTTTGCATATGTGGGTCCTTTTCACTCATTTGAGATTTCCTTGGTAGTTGGGTATAGACCCAGCAGTGGCACTGAGGGGTAAAAGCTACAGTTTGATAGCCCTTTGAGAGAGTTCCAAATTACTTTCCGGAATGGTTGGATGATTTCATAACTCCACCAACAGTGTATTAGTATCCCAGTTTTCCTACATCCCTTCTGACATTTGTCATTACCTTTTACTGTCATTTTACCGAATCTGAGAGGTGTGAGGTGGTATCTTGTAGTTGTTTTAATTTGTATTTCTCTGATCAAGAGAGATTTAGAGCAGTGTTTTTATATGACTATAGATGGCTTTAACTTCATTATCTGAACATAGTCTATTCATATCCTTTGGCCATTCTATTAGGAAATTACTTGTGTATTCTTATAAATTTGACATAGTTTTTTATATATTTTAGAAATGATACCTTTATCAGAAGCACTGTCTATAATTCCCCCCTCCCCAGCTTTGTATTTCCTTTTAATCTTGTCTGTGTTGCTTTGTTAGTGCAAAAGGTTTTAATTTAATGTAGTAAAAGTTGTCAATTTTGCATTTCATAATGTTCTTTAGTTATTCTTTGGTCATAAATTTCTCCCTTCTCCAAAAATCTACCAAGTAAATTATCCCTTGTGCTCACACTTTGCTCATGGTATCACCATTTACACCCAAGTCATATATGCATTTTTACCTTATTTTGGTATGGGGTGTGAGATATATCTATGCTGTTTCTGACATTATTTTCCAATTTTCCCAGCAATTTTTTATGAAATCGTGAGTTCTTATTTCAAAAATTGAAGTCTGAGGGTTCCACCACTCTATTTTTTAGCTAGTACCAAATGGTTTTGATGACTGCTGGTTTATAATATAATTTTAAGTCTGATACTGCTAGGCTACCATCCTTTGTAATTTTTTTCATCAATTCCCTTGATATTCTTGACATTTTTTTTCTTCCAGGTGAATTTTGTTAGCATTTATTTTAGTTCTAAAAATAACTTTTTACAAGTTTGATTGGTATAGAACTGAACAAGTAGAGCTATTTAGGTAGAATTGCCATTTTTATTATATTAGCTCAGCCTACCTATAAGTTATTGATATTTTTCCAAGAGTTTAGATCTGACTTGCTCTGAAAAGTCTTTTGTAATTGTGTTCATAGAGTTCCTGGATTTTTCTTGGCATGTAGAACCCAAATATGTTATTTTATCTGCAGTTATTTTAAATGGAATTTCTCTTTCTATCTCATGATGCTGGGATTTGTCAGTAATATATAGAAATGCTTATGATTTGTATGGGTTAACAGTTTTTTTTGCATTGTATAAAGATGGGTTGTAGATTATGATCAGGGAAGACTACAAGGCCTTTTCAGGGATGCTTTCCATATCTTGTGCCCACCTAGCCATCTAACTCTCACCTGTGGCTCCCAGAAGGTATAAGGTGCACAGATGCCATACCTTCCTTCCTTCCCCACTCCACCTTCACCTTGCAAACCATTTCAGCAGATAGGCTAAAGCAATTGATACTAACCAAAGCATCTGTAACCCATTGATGAGTTAAAAGGAAGTCTACTCCAACCATATGAAGACTTCTCCTGGTGGAATGGGTGGATGAGAACAATTTATTCTAATGGTCATGAAGGCATCTGAAGTGGGTACTGTACAGAGCTAAAATATTGATATTTAAGATATTTAAGACACTATGGTCATCCACTGCATCTTGAGCTATCACCACTTGTTTTGTTTCTGTGCTGCCACTGGACTGGGTCTGGAAGTGAGAGTGAAGCTGATTTTTTTCAAGAAACTTTTTTTTTTGCACAGTTCAAAAGATATCACCAATATTCCTTTACCATTTTTATCTATCTCAAAATCCTGTGATGACAGGCAAGAAACAAAACAGTAGATGTCCATACACTGGGAGCATATATATGCATATGTAAACAGATATTTATGTCTATATATATAATGTACAAGTATGTGTTTATTATAGGTAACATTAGATAAGTCACATGACATATATCAGCAATGGAACTTGAATACAGCTCTTTTTGATTTTGAAGACAGCTTTCTATTGCTCGTACAATGTTTCTCATTCCTTCTCTTATCTAGGTAAACATCTTAGGAACCAGCAATATACAAGCTGTATGGTTTAAAAATTTTTTAATACTCTTTTGGTATTTTACACTATCTACCTATCCCTTTAATAAAATGTGTTTTCTTGAATTATTATGATTTATATGAAACAAATTTCAGCTATATTATCACTTTCCATGTTCACATAAACATTTTAATTCTAATTTGTTAATACCCAGAGTATCTGTGATTCCTAAAGTTTAAGGAATCCCAAGTACCCACAGAAAGGCACAATACACATATAATTTAGAACAAAAGTCAGCAAACTATTACTTAAAAGACAAATCTGACATATACATCTACTTGTACTGGTTAAAAGGTTTTAATTTGTGTTTTAAAAACACATTATGTATTTTCAGATGTATGTGTACATATGTATGTATAGGCATGTATTCTTAATTCCACATATATAAAAGAAAGACTTTGCTTGATCTGGCCCTTTGGCATAATGTACAAACACTGGACTTATAAAATAATTAGTAGGAAGTTTCCTGAAGCACTGAGATGATAATGATTAGCTTAGAGTCATAAAACTAGTAAATGTCAGTGACTGAACTTGAACTCTTCCTAACTACAGATAAAGAACTCTATTAACTATTCCATAATATCTGTGCATGATTCTATTATGGAAGTCTACAATAGTATTATCACTTTTTACTTCCATATAATGCTACTGACATAGTTGGAGATTCCAGACCGTTTAACCTCTCAAGAATTTTCCATAACTGCATTTGCTCCTTCCTATATATGTGAGCTAAGTTTTGGAATCCAAATACAATAATTTATATTTGCCCCAGTTAAATGTGTAAGCATTTAATACTGAGAAATGAAAATAGTTCATCAAGTGGTTATATGGGAAAGTATTTTGTTAAATAGAATATGATCTTTTATTGCTATATCATATTTCTGACTTTTTTTTTCTTTCCACATAAAATTACCATTACCTTCAGAATTTAAATGGAAATATCTATATGAATTTCTGAACAGCTTGCCCAATTTCTATTAGATGTATTATTTACAAAAAGCTAAATGTCTCCCTTGGAGTTGTTACAATCAATTAGATCAATGATATGAATTTTAAACAATCTCTTAATATGTGTTTATATATGACTCCCAAGCCACTGTGATACTTTAGCATCTATCAGATCAATAGTTTTTTTGCTCTTCTACAGGTTCTGACATTTTAAAGCAATCTATATGGTTGAGCATCCAATGATATCCTTTTTACTTTATCCATCATAGCATTACAACTGCTGTTCTGTCAATTTATAAGCATTTAATATTTTCTTCCTTAAGAAAAAAAATCCATTATCAACTGATTCTGAAAATAAACGATATTGAAAAGCAATATTTGAATAAAGTAAAATCTAAACAGGAGTCTCATTAGCCCTAATGACTCAGTTTTATTCCAGAAAGATTTTCATTATATTTGCTACAGCATGCAAGGTGAGGTTGCCAAGTTTTTATACAACAGCAGCTTTATTACAGAGGACTTTTATATGCAATGTAGACTGGTTAAACCTAAATGTAATTCAATTACGAAGGACTTTTCAGAGAGACCATTGGAAATGAAATCTTCAGTTTCCTTGGCTCCAAATAGCATCAGATCATTATTGAAAATTAATTTAAATTGAATTAAAATGAAAGCCATCTTAGCACTGTTGCCAAAAGCTCAAATCAAGGGATGTCTTATAGAAGAGAGGCTTCTTTATAACCATAATTCTTTTCTCTCAAACACTAGTCATAACAGCTGCAGTCTTGTTTGGGGCACATTTTATGATCAGGCAATTCATTTTTTCAACCAATCCTCAGTTCAAAACTCAGTTGAAAAAAAAAAGATTCTAAGACTAGTTCGTTAATGTCGCAGTTAGATACATCAAATCCAAATGAAGATGCAAAGCACAATGAATCATATCAGAAAATGATTTGTCTTAAAGGGGAAAGGAAAACAAGTAACAAAAGATCCCCTAAATATTGATTGTTGTTGAGGTTTTCTAGATAAATTCCTTGACTCAAAATAGCTTCATTTCTTTTCTATTTTGGATTTTTCTGGAGGCCAAATCCACTTCCAGTTATTAAAGGATAAGATTATTAAAGGAAAAGACTCATTTTATTCTTATTCCCAGCTTGTTACACGAGAGAATTCAAGAAATTTCTTCTTTCTGATTGATGTTCCATGCTGTGCCCAAGTTAGAGACTCTGATCTTAAAGCAGCTTTTAGAAGAACTCAGCCTACCTGCTGATTTGATCAAGAGACTTCTTTCCAAAAGGGGTGCTTGGAGGCAGGAATTCCCCTCAGATTTTTTTCCAATTCTTCCCAGCCAGATACTCAAAAGCTCTGGATGGGCAAGACTCTTGTGCCAAGATAAAGAAGTGAAGCAAGAACTTGTCTGAGTACTCCCAAATTCCCTTCCAAACAGCCTTTCAATTGTTATGCTTTAGAACAGATTTTTGAGTTGTGAATCAGTTTTTCAGGCCAAGATAGTTCAAAAGGTCAGCAGAAAAGGAATATTGGAGTGAAAGGGGAGTATGATGGAGCAGCAGCAAAAATAAGCTGCACAAACCAGTAGTGAATTTCTAAACCTGAGGGAAATCCAGTCAATGCAGGCTAGCAGGGAGGTTCTGAACTATGGTTCAAGCCAGCAGCACTGAGGCCCAAGACCCAGTATTAGCCGATAGCAAGGCTCTTCTACTGTAAACTAGGTGCAAGACCCTAATGTGTCCCCTCTCCCTGACTCCTAACATAATAAGCTTGGTACCCTTACTTCTCCAGGAGCTGGGTCTAACTTTTACCAAAAAAAGTAAAAAATTCATTAAATAAGCAGAAAAATGAAGAAAAATATACGACCACAGAAAGTTATTATCATGATGGGAAGGATCAAGGCAGAAATATATTTATTTATTTATTTTTTTTTTTTACATTTCTTTTTTTTAATTTTATTTTATTAGCAAAACATATGTATGGGTAATTCCTCAACATTAACCCTTACAAAGCTTTCTGTTACAAATTTTGCCCCCCCCCCTACTCCCCACCCCTCCCCTAGATGGCAGGATATCCACTACACGTTAATTATGTTAGAATACTTAAGAAATCGAATATATGTATAGTTATTTCTACACATCATTTTTTGTGCTGGAGAAATCGTATCTACAAGAAAGAATAATCTGATAAAGGAAATACAATGCAAGCAAACCTCAATAGAGAACATGAAAATGTTATGTTGTGGTCCACATTTCACACCCCTCTCTCTGGGTGTATATGGTTCTCTTCACCGAACAACTGGAACTGGTTTGAAGCCTTTTATTGTTGCAGAGAGCCATGTCCATCAGAATTGATCATCATGTAATACTGTTGTTGCTGTGTATGATGATCTCCTGGTTCTGCTCGTTTCACTCAGCATCAGTTCATGCAAGTCTCTCCGGGCCTCTCTGAAATTGTCCTGCTGGTCGTTTCTTACAGAGCAATAATATTCCATAACATTCATATACCATAATTTATTCAGCCACTCTCCAATTGATGGGCATCCCTTCAGTTTCCAGTTTCTAGTCACTACAAAAAGGGCTGCCACAAACATTCTTGCACAGGTGGGTCCCTTTTCCTCCTCTAAGATCTCTTTGGGATATAAGCCCAATAGAAACACTGCTGGGTCAAAGGCTACGCACAGTTTGATAACTTTTTGAGCATAGCTCCAAATTGCTCTCCAGAATGGTTGGATCCATTCACAGCTCCACCAACAATGCATCAGTGTCCCAGTTTTCCCACATCCTCTCCAACATTCATCATTAATTTTTCCTGTCATTTTAGCCAATCTGACAGGTGTGTAGTGGTACCTCAGGGTTGTCTTAATTTGCATTTATCTGATCAATAGTGATTTGGAGCAACTTTTCATATGACTAGAGATGGTTTTAATTTCATCATCTGAAAATTGTCTGTTCATATCCTTTGACCATTTATTGATTGGAGAATGGCTTGAATTCTTATAAATATGAGACAATTCTTTATATATTCAAAGCAGAAGAAAATACTATCAATATATTTGCAAATGAAGCCTCAAAGAAAATGTGAATTAGTCTCAGTTCCAAAAACAACTCCTGGAAAATCCGAGAAAATATTTTGGAAAGTAAATAAGAATTAAAAGAAAAATGACAAAGAGAGAGAGAGAGAGAGAGAGAGAGAGAGAGAGAGAGAGAGAGAGAGAATAATACTAGAGATTAATGCAAAAAAAAGAAAGTAACAATTTAGTAAAGAAAGCACAAAATATAGTGAAACAAGTTATAAAAATGTTATCAGATTTATCAAATTACATATCAAATTTATCAAATATAAAAAAATTTCTTTAAAAAGTAGAACTAGTCAAATGGAAAGGGAGGTATAAAAGCTCACTGAAAAAACAACTCCTTAAAATTAGAATTGGGTAAGTAGAAGCTAATGATTCCATGAGACATCAAGAAACAATAAAACAGAATCAAAAGAATCAAAAATAGGAAAAAAAAGATGGGAAATTTCTCATCAGAAAAACAACTAAGCTGGAAAATAGATGGAGGAAAGATATGTAGGGATTTTTGACTATCTGAAAGTCATGATTTAAAAAAAAAGTCCAGACATGATTTTTAAAAAATGATTAGAAAACTGCCCTGATATTAAACCAGAGGGTAAAACCGATTCAAAGAATCCTCCTGGAAGAGATTCATGACATATATATATATATATATATATATATATATATATATATATATATATACACACACACACACACACACACACACACACACACACACACACACACATATATATATATATATACACAATATATAAGATATTACAAGAACATGGGACTATTGCTTCTCAGACTTGTCAATAGGCAAACAATTTATGAATAAACAAGAGATACAGAGTAAATTTAGGTGTAAAGTAGATAATTTTTATTACATGAAGTTACACGTTTTGTCAAAATAAAACAAACATAACCAAGATCAGAAGGAAATGAAAAGTGGGAGAAAAATCATAAATAGTTTAAAAGAGTATTTAGAGTATATGGAATTTTGATTGTTTCCCCCAGTCCACCCCAGCTCAAACCTGCCCCTAGTTCCAAGTCCCACATAAATCATTTGTGATGTATCTCACTAGAAAAATGTTCAGTTCAGTATATTTTGTAGCCACATTACCAGGTTACTAAATGACATAATATAGGATTCAGCCAATAAGAAAGTAGGAAGCAGCACCAACAGAACAGGACATTGGATTTCAAACTTCATTTTTCTCCTAACATGGCACTGACTAGTTCCTCATTCTTTGCTGTTGTTGGTCGAACCTATGCTAGCTATAATACCATTACCATAAATTAATATCTTCTTAAGTGAACTTTTCTGCATGCATTTTAGATAACCACATGGGAAGTTCCATCAAAGCTTTAGGATGCCCCCATGTTAACAAACTCCTATGACTGAAGAATTTATATATCTTGTGAGGTAATCAGAACCATTTACTCTATAAAAATCCTTGTTTTGCTTTGTTGGACTGCTGACTCCTCCAGGGATCATGGCCTGCTCCCTGAATGCCTAAATTTCATTAAAATATCTTTACTTGGTTTAGAAACTGTCTGAGCCTGAATTCTTCCAGAAGTGATAACACTGTATATATATCTGAAACCCCAACAGCCTCATATTTAAAATATATAAAGAATTGTATTTTGTCAAATCTATAAGAATTTGAGCCATTCTTAAATCAATATGAAGTATATGAAGTCAGTGATGAAATGAAAACAATTTAGTCATATAAATATGACCTATATAATTATTTGTTAGATAAATACAGATTAAAATAACCTGGAGATATCATTCTACATTTGGCAGAAAGGCTAAAATGATAGAATGGGGAAGTGATAAATGCTGAGGAAGATGTGGAAAAATTGGAGCACAATTCATTGTTGGTGAAATTTTTAACTGATCCAACTATTTTGAAGAACAAAAAGAAATTATGCCCCAAGAGTTATTAAATTGCCTATAATATTTGATCCATTAATATCACTATTTGGCCTATTTCAACAGATAAATAGGGGAAAAGAAAAAAAAAGGTGTTATAAATGTTTTAGTGACTCTGTGGTGGCAAAGAACTGGAAAGTGCATATGCCAGTAATTGGAGAACAAAGTTGGGATATATGATTGTGATGAAGTACTATGTTATAAGAAATATTAAGCTCAATTATCTTAGAAAACCATGGAAAGTCTTACATTAAATAATAAAGAGAAAAATGGGCAGAATCAAGCATTGCATGTAGTAACAACAGTATTGTTTTAAGAATGACTTTGAGTGAATAAGGTTTTTTTGTATTACAAATATCCAAATTTACTCAAAAGGATATTTAAAGAAGGAATTATCAGCATCCAGAGAAAGAACTGACATATACAAGTATGTATAGATTAATTTTGCATACATACATACACAAACATGCAGAGATATGCCTATTTATTTCTAATGGTAGTTATCTGTAGGATGGGAAGAGGGAGGAAAGGGGGGGAATTACATGGTTATTTTGCTGTATATTTTAAAGGGATAGAAAGTTGTGCACAGTAGATTTGCAGTTTAATATATAAACATCATTTTTATTGTACTACATTATGGAAATGCTTGTTTTAGCCTGTAAATAAAATAAAATATCTTTATTCTTTTTTCCTGATCTGTTTGCTCAGTTGCTGTTTAATCCATTGTTATGATGATCATCAAAATTATTACTTTCTTTGAAGTCATTGTTGATCATTTAAAGCTCCTGGTAATAGAATTTTTTTCTACCAGTGCAGAACAAGAATTCTCTACATTCTACACTAGTTTTAAAGATGTTACTGGTAGCACTGGGTAGGTATATGAGTTGCTTAAGGTTACATAGAACACGTGTGTTAAAATAAGAATTGAATTCATGTCTTCATGATTGCCCAAACAATCTTTAGATAACTTTTGTGCAACCTTTCTATAAGTAATTTGAATGTTTATCTATCCATCTATCTATCCATCCATTTATCTATCTATCTCTATCAATCCCTCCATCCATCTAAAATAATGAAGATATAGGTATTTATACTTTTTTATGATTGCTAATAATTGATTCAATTTCATTCCAATTCTAATCTTTTTAAATGCTTCCTATTTCCTATTAAAAGTTTCCTATTTCCCTTCCTCATTTTTTTCAACATATTGAAAAATGTGCTTTTTCTTGGCTTGTAGGAAAAAAAAATTCAAATTACTAAAACAATACCATACGATTAAAAGAAATAAGAAAAAAAAGGAAAATATCTCAGAGTCTAAGTATTTCCACTGAGAACGGAAACTGCTTAAGTATCTAATGGCTTCTAAAAATTTATATATTGGGTTCTCTCATTGTCTTCATTTTTTTTCAAGGAGTGATCAAAATATAATCACTTTTCTTCTTTCCTCCCTTTGACAAACTCATCTTTTTCTTAGATTCTTTTTAACCATTGTTGGATGCCCCCCATTTTTAACTCTCTGATTTCAGATTGTTAGAATTTTTGGAATCTGTGGCAAGATTTTGTACAGCATTACATACCTGAATTGTCTGAGGATAGGTTCACTAAGTTCTACTTTCTGGGAAAGATGGGAAAACAGGAAATTAAAACAAAACAAAACAAAAACAAAAACAAAAAAAACTACATGAAAAAAGAACACATGAAACCAAGCTTCTGAACAGTCTGACAGAATGAAACCACTCTCTAACTCAAAATAGACTAAAAAAATTCAAGAAAGATCAGTCTCAAGGGGATGAAAAGGAGGTTCAATCCAGCTCAGATAGACTCTGGGAAGGTGCTGAGAGGATCTTAACCACAGAAAATCAGCAAGTGAGGTTCTCAGTACTGCCTCAGTAGAGGAATAGATCACTGGGGCAGCTTTCAGTTCCAGCTCAAAAGGCAAATTCTCGGAAACCAGGCTGCCTGAACAGAGCAGGTAAAACTACTCCTGCAAACAAAATGGGTCCCTGTACTGAAAGCCAAGGTACAGAGCTGCACAGGAAGCTTAGCACAGTGTTCCATATACCCCAGAAATACAGCTTCACCATAAAAGTTAGAACAGGGGAAATAACAAAAAGAAAAGGAAAGAAAATGAGCAAGAAACAGAAAAGAACCTTGACCATAGAAAGCTACTATGGTGACAGGTCTGATCAAATACAAACTCAGACAAGTACAGAATGTTCACAGAAGAAATCTCAAAGAGTGAGATAAATTAGGCTCAAGTCCTAAGAGGCTTTGTGGAAATGTTCATCAAAGACTTCAAAGTCAAATAAGAGAGGTAGAAGAAAAAAATAAGAAAAGAAATTAGAAATATGCATGAAGGAGTGAACAATTTGAAAAAGGAAGAAAAAAACACTCAAGTAAACAACTCCTTAAATAGTTGAATGAATCAAATGGAAAAAATATATGAAAGATAACTGAAGAAAATCATGCATTAAAAACTAAACAGTAAATGAAAACTAATGACTGTGAGACAGCAACAATCAGTCAAACAATCTAAAAAAAAAATGAAAAATCCAGCTAACCTGTAAAATAGATCTGAAAGAGATAATTTAAAAACTATTGACCTTCCTGAGGGCCATGACCAGAAGAAGAGCCTGGATATCATTCTAAAGAGGACATTAAGGAAAACTGCCCTAATATTCTAGAAAGAGAGGGGGAAATACTCATTGAAAGAATCCATCGATCACCTCTGGAAAGAGATCACATAAGGAAAACTTCAAGTAGCATTACTGCAAGACTAAAAACTACTATCAAGGAAAAAATACTGCAAGCTACCAGACAAAAACAATTAAAATACCCAAAAGCTACATACAGCATTACCCAGGATCTGGCAATTTCTACAATAAAACATTGGTGGGCATGGAATATCATATTCCATAAGGCAAAGAACCTGGGATTACAACCAAGAATTAACTATCCAGTAAGATTCAGCATCATCTTTCAGTGGAGAAGATGGAGTTTCAATAAAGTAAGAGACTGTCAATCATTTCTATTGAAAAAACCAGAACTAAACAGAAAATTTAATCTACAAACATAGGACCCAAGAGAATCATAAAAATGTAAGTTGGGGGGAATATATATACATATAAAAGTTAAACTGTTTATATCCCTAGATGGGAAACAATATCTGTAACTCTTAAGAATTGTATCTGACAGTAGGGCAAATAAAGGGGGGCATCATATGGACTGAAGTCTCATGGACTCTGATATGATAATATCAAAGAAAAAGACATTAAGAGGTAGAAAAAAAGGTCTGTACTGGAAAAAGAGGAAAAGGAAGTTATAATGGAACAACTAGTTCACTTGAAGAAGTGAAAAATGGAGGAAACGAAGGGGAAAATGGAGGGAATTCCTTCAATGGAGGGAATAAAGGGAAGGAGTGAGCATTGGCTGAAGTCTGATCTCATCAGTTTTGGCTCTAAAAGGGAATAACTTAATCATTCAATTACATATAGAAATTTAGCTAATCCTGTAAAGAAGTAAGAACAGATAGAGGAAAAGATAAGGGAGGGACAGGATAGAAGTCAGGGGAGAAACAGTAAAGGGAAAAAAGTAAGAGAAGGAGAGATGGTTGGATGGGAGATAAGGTAGTGGGTGGGGTGGATAATAAAAGACACACAACTGAGGACAGGATGGAAAGAGAGAACAAAAAGTATATAAAGTAGAGAAAATAGGATGCAGGGAAATAGAACTGGTAATCATATCTGTTAATGTGAGTGGGATGAACTCTCCCATAAAAGGGAAACAAATAGCAGAGTGGATTAAAAAATAAAATCCTATTTTAAAAAATGATTGTTAGCCCTTTTCCTTATTTTGAGACTAGAACAATTCAGGATTCCTTAACCAATCTTAAAGTCATAAAAACATTGTATGATTTGCAGATATTAAGGTAAATAGTTAAATTAAAATTATTTCTATCATAAATCAAGTAAGAAAAAAGATTGGTAATGATGGATCTTTGCCACTTCTGTTCAGAGCTCCCTGTCTATTATTCTGATACAATGGTATATACCATCTGTAGTGGTCAACATCAGTATTGGATGGAGAGAAAGGCCTTCAAAAATTTTATTTTTACTATCAGATTAATCAAGATCATCATTGCATTAGCTTTTGAACTAGACTATCCCCAGAGAGATGCCTCAGTAGGAACTCAGAACCTCAGTAACTTAGTATTTTATAAAAGGTGACTAATAGAGCAACTATCATCATACTTACTGAATAGATATCTTCCTCATTTACCTAATGAAGAAAAACTGAAAACTTCTAGGTGGTAATAGTCCATAGGAGGCTGGGATTCTATTATATTAGAGAAGTCATGGCCCTAAGGTTCTAAAAACCTGCTTCAAGTCACCTCATCTTGTCATTCAGTACTTGGCCACTGGTGTGGAATCCTACCTCCTACAACAAACTTGACTACTTTTATTATTCCATTTTCACTTTCACAAATTTAGCTTATGCATTTAAATGCCAAAGAATCATCAGATCTATAGAATTATTCCTTAGAGCAATATATTAAAATTTTGATATTCAAGATTTTGCCATTGGGGATTCTATGCACAATATTACTTTAAAGTCTGTCACTATGTCATTCAACAAGTATTTTTGTAAATTCATATTATGTTACAGGTAGTTGCTTAAGCATTGAGGACAATTAAGGCAAAACAACAACATTCCCCAGTCTCAAGGAGTACAGTGCCTAATGAGGGGAACCAAAGGTTAAATTAGCCACCAAAATTTCCTCAATAGTTGCAAGATGGGGGCATATAGTCAAATATATGTTTTGGTAATATCAATCAGAGAGATAAATTGTATTCAGGCAGGAGAAGAAAGAGGAATAATATCCAGAATAGTCTTTGTGTGAGGTGATAAAAGCCTCAGTTAAGGTTGTGATGTCAGTGTCAGAGTAGAGATGAGAGATATTACAAAGATAGAACTGGTTGATCTTCTCAACAGATTGGGTATGGGTGTGTCTGAAACAGAATATAAAGAGCCAAAGATGACATCTAGGTTATGAAATTGGGTGAGTGGGAGGATGATTTTGCCCTCAACTATAATAGAAAATTAAGGAAAAAGGCAGGTCTTGGAGAGAAAGACAATGAACTTCCTTTTAGTCATATTTCATTTAAAATGTGTAAATAACATCCATTTTAAGATGTCTATGGCCAGTTGGAAATATAAGATTTGATATCAGTAGAATTAATGTTGGATATATATATATATATATATATATATATATATGTATATATATATATAACACATGAATCATCAATTAAAATGATTATTAAACAATGGGAATTTATGAGATCACCAAAGAAAATTGTATTGAGTAGAGAAAAAAAGACTATGATAGAGCTTTGAGGGACAGCCACAGTTAATAGACCTAGAGAAACAGCCAACTAAAGACACTGAAAAGGAATGGACAAATAGGTAGGAAGAGAACCAAGAGAGAACAGCTTCATGGAAGAAAATAATAATAGATTATTCTCCACTATATAAATAACTGATAATTACAAGAGTGTCAAAGACTGTAAAGAAGCCAAGGATTGGAATTTAATAAATGGCATTAGATATGGCAGGTAAGAGATATCGATAACTTAAAAAAAAAGAAGTTTCAGTTAAACGACAGGGTTGGAATCCAGATGGCGCACAGGTAACAAATGAATGAAAAAAGAGAGTGGAGGCACCAATTATAAAAAAAAAAAAATCTGAAAAAATTTAGTCAAAACAGTCCTCTAGTTCAAATCATCATTATTATCTACTCCAATACCACCACCACCACCATTCTCCTCCTCATCATCATCATCTCCTTCTCTTTCTCCTCCTCTTTCTTCTTTGGGCTTTGTTTTTTTTGTTTTTTTGTTGGTTTTTTATTTTGTTTTGTTTTGTTTTTTGTTTGGTTGGTTGTTGTCCTTTGTTTTCAAAGAGGACCAAAATGACTTCATTATGTTAGAGTTTAGCTATAGTGTTTCCGACTGTGGCTGATTGAACCAGTATGAGCTCCAAATGCTCTGCTACAAGTTAAACACAAATACTTCCTGTTAACATTTGGGGTAGCTTCTCAAATTTTGTGCATATCACATTTCCTCTGGGCTAATTCAATCTGGCTTTGCTCAGAGAGCTCAGCATTTTTTCAGCTGAGGGCACACCATTCTGGATGGTCCTGCACCAGTGTCTTCCATGGCATACATTCATTTCTTTTTTTTATATGTAAAACTTTTTATTTACAAAACATATGAGTGACCTTTCAAC